>VNJR01011559.1:0-45708 GCA_008042585.1 Drosophila punjabiensis | reverse complement strand
CTGTTGTGACCAGCCATCTGCTGAGGGGTCATTGTTTGTCGCCCACAATCGCATTGGTAGAGATAAACTGTCGTAGCGCACACTTTGTTGTGGTGATATAGCTCTGCTGCAGAATGGCACTGTTTCTGGCATTTCAAACATTCATGCCGCCCTGAGATCCGTGAAAGCGTCGCAGCCGCAGGAGCCATCGCAGCCGCAGGTGTCATCGCAGCCGCAGGTGTCATCGCTGCACCAGGTGAGGTCGCTACCGCAGGAGCCATCGCCGCCGTCGACGTGGATGCCCAGGAAGAATATGATGGATCCTCGGCACCCTCGTCATCCTGGCAATTAAATGCTGCGTTCTCTATATCTTCCTTGAACTCGGCGATTACGGTCTCTATGTCATCGTCCATTTCCAGAATGGCGTCTATATCCATATCTTCGGTTCTGTCGGGCAGTTCGGTGCCCTGCTCCAAAGCTTCATGGAGGACACTTAAGTCACCCACCTTTTCAATTAAAAGGCAATATGCCTTCAGCCTCAATGCGCCAATTTGTCGCCTTTTCCTTGCACTGAATAATGGGCTCTGGTTCAACTGTCTCAGCTTGGCAACTAACTGCCGGTAGGCCTTTTCGGCCTCGTCAACAGCTTCATTCACTTCCTCTGTTGACTGGGAACTTTTTGGTAGTTCCTCCAGCAATTCTTTAAGGTACACGTACAACTTTTTCACAATTATCATTGTTTCTTGAGGATAGACAATTGTTTAAACGACGCAGTCCAAGAGAACAGCCAAGCGAGAGCAGCGATGAGCGAGATGCACAGGAGGCATACGACCCGTCGTAACAACCGGTGGCAGTCCAGCAGCCGACTCTTTAGCAGTGGGTCCTTTTTTAAGGCCTCCACCATAATTGACGCCGCAACCGTGGCAATTTTGCGACCAGAGCTCTCCAGCGTGTCGTTGTTCGCTCCCCTTAGGTGGAACGGGGTGTCCAGCACGGCGAACCGGCGGACCACCACCCGTTCCAGCGCCTTGAGCTCTGCCAAAATCCTCGTCTTTACGCACGTCGGATAAAACTCCACCCTTGTGCGGATGGTGGCAAACTTTTCTTTAAAATTATGGCTCCGGAAGACAGCATGCTTGTAGACCGCTCGAAGGAGCGGTGCCACCATTATGCCCCATCACGGTGTCCATTCGCTGTAGCAGGTGGCGCAGGTCTATAACCACTGGGTAGCCCGCCTCCCGGAGGAGAGCATTATTTGTGGCCTCATCTGCCACGATGGCCACCAGGTGTCTCTCTAAGCCCTCCTGCCGGACTCTCTCATGGACATATTGAAAGGTGTCCAGGACCTCTTTGGAATCAAATTGTCTGTGTTTCTGAAAGGATTGGACCGATTAATCGTCTATGTTAATATATGTACATGTATGTATGTACATGTACATACCAGTTTCATGTAGAGGACCTTATTTAGGGATCCGTCCTCGGTGGCGGCCAGGATGTATACCATATGGGCTTCGACCGGCTGCAACACTACGTATTACTTATAAGCCAATTATATGAATAATATAAACGCACTCACCAATTTAAAAAAGATGACGTCTATCATTATATAGAAGCATCTATCCCTAGACGCCTCTTTAAGTTGCTGCAATGCGTCGACATTAAAGAAAACGCCACTGGGCCTGCCCGGGTCATCCACGACAGGCAGGTGTTGAATCACCTCCGGCAGCAGCTGCGGCTTGGAGAAATATGTAAATGCCAATAAGGACATGGCCAATTAGCATTAAAAATCTTATTCCACTTGGAAAATGTGCGTACAATTGGAAAATAGGTTTTGGTGTGCCCGTAGGGTTTTCCAATCAAAATACCAAAAATACCGAATCGAAAGAATGTATTAATCTGGCCACACTGGGAACTGCCTAGCTATATAGCTGGTCTGCCTAGCTATAAAGCTAAAACTTGGCTATAAAGCTAAAAATCTGGCTTTTTCGCTAAAAATCTGGCTTTATCGCTAGAATCTGGCTATATAGCTAGGCAGACCAGCTATATAGCTAGGCAGACAGCGTAGATGAATTTTTACTCAAGTAAAGTAAAATAATTCATACATATACATTTTACATGCCGTGGCAAAACTCTCAACTTTTGAAATTCGTTATACAGGTGGCGCTTACTGCAAATAATTTGAAAACCCACCCACCTTCTACTTTGAGAATTTTCCTAGCAAAAATTCGATAGTATCGATAGTATAGTCATATTTACTTCCTTTTTTTCCATATAAAGGTTTTTTGTTTTTTAAGCTATATACATAATAAAAAAAGGTAAAAAAAAATCAAAATTATTCTTTCTTATCATTAACATAAATTATAAGGCAACTTCAACAGAGATCATAAAAATTCAGGTCATTTTTTATATAAAATTAAAAAAAATAAAAATTATTCTATCCAGGAATTTATCTGCAAAAATAACAATACATATGTCCACATTATTCGCCTTAAGCGAAGCTCTGCCATTATTTATGACGAGTCCAGCCTTGCTGAACATACGTTCCGACTCAGTGGAGGTTGCGGGAACACATAAAAAATTTCGGCACCACCACCTTTCAATTTAAGTTAAGCTAAAATGCGCTTTTATTAGAAAAGATATAATATTCAATTTTTTTAATATCTCTTACCCAAATTCCGCAACCAAACCTCGTGTTTTGTTGTAATGTCAGTTGTCAGTGAAGTTTAAAAATGCCCAGCACCATCGATAGTGTCAAAAAAGTATCGATGGTGGCTCAGAAAAGCAACAATTCGATATATCGATAGTGCCACCGATAGTATCCCAGCTCTATCTTACGCAAAAATTCGATACATCGATAGTGCCATCGATAGTATCCCAGCTCTATTGTGGCGTGGAAAAGTGAAAAGAAAATCGAGAAAAAGCCTGCAAAAAGTGCCGCACCATGAACACACTGGGTCCTAAGAAGGACGGAAGTCCGAACATTGACTTTTTCCAGTCCCCGGAGACGCTGCAGGGCTTCGAATCCATCCGGCAGTGGCTGCAGAAGAACTGCAAGAAGGTGCGTACGCCAACAACAACGCCGCCGCAAACAAAAATGGCGCTTGTCCGCCGCGAAAAAACAATAAGTAACGAAATGTCTTTTCCGCACAGTATCTGGCCCACAGCTCGGAGCCCATCACGAAGGAGTCCCTGGCCCAGCTGCTGATCCACTTTCTGCAGTATGTGGAGGCGAAGCTCGGCAAGAATTCGGCGGAGCCGCCGGCGACTAGGATTCCGGTTGGTATTGGTGTGAATGTGTGCGTGATACAGGGTGCCCCATGTCGCGTGTGTACACGTAAATATTAACTTAATGAGTTTCTATGAGATGCAATAGCAAAAAGTGTATTTTAGTGATTTAAGGGAGTAACTTGTATGGAGCACTTTTAGTTCTAGTAGCGAAAATAGCATTTCAACATTTTCCAGAATTAAAAAAGCATAATTTCTTTCCAGATGCGCTGTTTTTTGGACTTTAAAAGCGGCGGTGGCCTGTGCATCATCTTCTCTACGATGTTCCGCTTCAGGGCGGAGCAGCGAGGCAAAAAGTTTGATTTTTCCATTGGAAAGAACCCCACTCGCAAGGATCCGAATATCCAGCTGCTGATCGAGATCGAACAGGCCCTGGTGGAGGCGGACCTCTACCGCATTCCGTACATTTACATCCGGCCTGAGATCGAGAAGAGCTTCGAGGGGCGGCTGCGCGAGATCCTTGACAACCGGCGGGTGGAGATCGTTTCCGACGAGGAGGAATCCACCCACATTGTCTATCCCATCGTGGATCCCCATCCCGACGAGTACGCACGACCAATCTTCAAGCGCGGCGGCCATGTAATGCTGCACTGGTACTACTTCCCGGAGTCGTACGATTCCTGGGCTGTGAACAACTTTGACCTGCCGGACCACATTCCGGAGAATCCAGAGTCGCCGGCGGAGCGTTGGCGTGTTTCTGCCTCGTGGATCTTGGACCTGGAGCAGTACAACGAGTGGATGGCTGAGGAGGATTACGAGGTGGACGAGCATGGCAAGAAGAAGACGCACAAGCAGCGCATGTCCATTGACGACATCATGTCCTTTGGCGATGAGAAGAAGAAGCCTGCTACCAGCTCCGGTGGCGGCAAGCAGAAGCGACGCCGCTCGCCATCACCGGCCACGTCTGCATCCACCTCATCCTCGAAGCCAGGCAAGCGTAAGCGATCCCCAGCCGTTGTGCACAAAAAGTCTCGCAATGACGACGACGACGAAGACCTTACCCGCGACCTGGACGATCCGCCGGCCGAGCCCAATGTCCAGGAGGTGCACAAAGCTAACGCCGCGCTGCAGTCAACGGCCAGCCCTGCTCCGGGTGGCAAATCACGTGGCGACAACGATATGATGCCTATTAAGGGTAAGCCGCTAGTTGACATGAAAAGAAGCTTTTCTCCTGGCACGTTCTTGCTTTTTATCCATTTATATAGGAGGCACTATGACCGACCTGGACGACGAAATGACTGGAGGAAGCGCCGCCCAAGCCATGTCCACCGGAGATGGGGACAACTCGCAGACGGGCAAGACGAGCGACAACAGCAACACGCAGGAGTTCTCGGCCAAGGAGGACATGGAGGACAATGTCACCGAGCAGACGCACCACATCATTGTGCCCTCGTACTCGGCCTGGTTTGACTACAACTCCATTCACGTCATCGAGAAGCGAGCCATGCCGGAGTTCTTCAACAGCAAGAACAAGTCCAAGACGCCGGAAATCTACATGGCCTACAGGAACTTTATGATCGACACCTACAGGTAGGTTTGGCTTAAACCCTATCATTGAACTTTTTCCTGATTGCACTTGCTTCATATTCAGGCTCAATCCCACGGAGTACTTAACCAGCACCGCCTGTCGGCGCAATTTGGCCGGAGATGTGTGTGCTATAATGCGCGTCCATGCATTCCTCGAGCAATGGGGACTGATCAACTACCAGATCGATGCGGATCTACGTCCGACTCCAATGGGACCGCCTCCAACCTCCCACTTCCACATTCTTTCTGATACACCGTCTGGTCTGCAGGCTATTAACCCACAGAAGACCCAACAGCCGTCGGCGGCCAAGACTCTACTCGATCTTGACAAGAAGCCACTGGGCAAGGATGGAGGCTTGGAACTGGGCGACAAGGGCGGCCTGGCTGGCATTAAGACAGAGGCTCTCGAGAACGGAGGCGCTGGAGCCGGAGGATTGAGTTCCGGGGTCAGCCAGTTTGGCTTGAAGCTGGATCAGTATGCAAAGAAGCCGGCAGCCATGAGAAATCGCACGGCGGCCAGCATGGCGCGAGAGTGGACCGACCAGGAAACACTGCTGCTGCTGGAGGGGCTCGAGATGCACAAGGACGACTGGAATAAAGTGTGCGAGCACGTCGGCTCGCGAACCCAGGATGAGTGCATCCTTCACTTCCTGCGGCTGCCCATCGAGGATCCGTATCTAGAGGATGATGGCGGCTTCTTGGGTCCCTTGGGCTGCCAGCCGATTCCGTTTAGCAAGAGCGGCAACCCCATTATGTCCACCGTGGCCTTCCTGGCCTCTGTGGTGGATCCACGTGTCGCTGCAGCTGCCGCCAAGGCTGCCATGGAAGAGTTTGCTGCCATTAAGGTAACTTGAACCTAACGTCCATACGCGAAAATAGACATAATTTGTATGTTCTCTTCTTTAGGACGAGGTGCCCGCCACCATTATGGACAACCACATGAAGAATGTGGAGAAAGCCTCCGCGGCCGGAAAATTCAATCCAAACTTTGGTCTGGCCAACAGTGGAATCGCTGGCACAGGCAACGATAAGGAGGACGAGGAAGGCAAGGAGGGAGCTTCTGCAGCAGCTGCCGGCGGATCTGATGAAGAAATGAAGGATCTAAGCAAAAAAGACGGTAAGATATCGTAGCATAGACAGAATAAGACGGTTTCTTGAATGTTTATCAAAAAGGCTATCGGCCAAGTCGTCTTCTTGGGTTATTTATATTTTAATTTCTCTGTCAAAATGAACAACTGTCCCGAAAATCCATCTCTGTGATCTTTGCATCGTTTTTATTTTTGTAAACTCTTGTGTTGTTTGTACTCAAAATTTGCAACATGTCTCCATTTGGCACTGTACTTTTGTATTTTGTTTCGTTTTTGTGTTGCGCCCTAATCTACCAAAATCTGCTACCGAAAAACCACATCAACACCATCACCAAACCCAAAAACCAAACCACAACAGACGATGCCAAGTCCAAAGACAAAACGAAATCGGATAAGACCAACACGAACACAGACTCGAGTTCCACATCATCATCGTCAGCGTCAGGCAACACCAACAACACCGACAAGAAACCGAAAGAGTCGTCCGCCTCCTCGCCTTCGGGCGACAAGTCGGCCAGCAAGTCAGACAAATCAACAAACAAATCCTCACCCACAGACCCAGCCGCTTCTGCCGGCGGAGGCGCCGATGTAGATATCAAGACGGAGGACAGCAGTGGAGATGGCGAGACCAAGGATGGCGGCAGCGACGGCAAGGAGGGATCCGGAACGGGCGCTGGCACAGGGGCTGCGGCCAAGGAGGGAGCCTTCAGCGAAAACAATATGCAAACGGCGGCAGCGGCGGCTCTGGCATCCGCCGCAGTCAAGGCCAAGCACCTGGCCGCTTTGGAGGAGCGCAAGATCAAGTCTCTGGTGGCGCTGCTCGTCGAGACCCAAATGAAGAAGCTGGAGATTAAATTGCGGCACTTTGAAGAGCTGGAGGCCACAATGGAGAGGGAGCGCGAGGGCCTGGAGTACCAGCGCCAGCAGCTCATCACGGAACGCCAGCAGTTCCACTTGGAGCAGCTAAAGGCGGCCGAGTTCCGAGCACGCCAGCAGGCGCATCATCGCCTCCAGCAAGAGCTGCAGGGTCAGGCGGCGGCCGCCGGCTCGATGATCCTGCAGCAGCAGCAGCAGCTGCCCCAGCCACAACAGCAGCAGGCGCAGCAGCAGCAACTACAACAGCAGCAGCCGCTGCCGTTGCATCCGCACCTACCGCAGCAGCAACAGCCACTGCCGCCGCATCCGCACCAGTTGCCGCCGCAGTCGCAGCCGCTGGCGGGTCCCACCGCTCAGCACCAGCCGCTGCCACCGCATATAGCCGGATCCGTAGCTCCGCCGCCAAACGGCGCGCCCTTCCCAGCGCCACCAGCTGTCGTCGCAGGCGGACCCCCACCACCTGGAGCACCCTCAGCCCTGGCCGCGACACCCAGCGAGCAGGCAGGTGTAACCGCAGCAGCAGCAGCAGCTCAATCTCAGGGACCCACACCAATGGGTAGGTTTTAAATACAAATATAAATTGTATTTATTAAAGTGAATTATTTCTATTATTATTTCCAAAGATACCACACCGCCAAGCAGCGTCCCAGTTGGAGAGGCCACCGGCGCACCACCGGGATCAGTGCCCCCCGTCGCCGCAGCCAGCATTCCTCCCGCAAGCACTGCTCCAGTCGCCGGCACCGCTCCTCCTTCTTAACTCCTACTATTAAGCCAGCAGCAAGCGTTAAAGTAATTAGTTTTAAGTCGTACGCTCTCAGTATGTAATATGTATACTCCACTCTCTAAGCCCAACCAGTCTCCATTTGAACCCCAGCTTGACGAACATACATCCGTGTCCCCTGTATTACATGTAAGATTCGTTTCGTGTCTGGTCGCAATTGCACAACTATTAAGTACCAAGTTTCCAAGTCCCCAAAACAATGGCATCAAATTAAAATCTATTTAAATATACAGAGCACGGGAGTTTTAACTTAATTCCAATACTTCAGAGCTCGCAGCTTGCTTCTAGTTTTAAGTAAAGTTTCCAGCATAAAGGATACTTGGGACTACATTGAAAACGGCATCAAAGACACTTTTAGGTCGGCCCTCTCATATTCTCTTTTGCATAATTCAATTAAAAGGCATTTGGTTACGGTTACGACTTTAGATTCAATCCCCTGGATACCTCATGGACAACTAAGATCCGCTAAGTGTTTGAATTTGAGTCGAATGGCGCACATTGCTTTTAAAAGAGAAACAATGCTTGTACATTAAAATAAATGTATACAGATCATTCGATTTATTTGAGATAACGTAGCAGAATATTCATTTACAATGAGTGAGGCGTGTTTCAGTGAAATCTTATCATATATTATGCATGTAATGCAGCTTCGTAAAATGTAGCCAGCCAGGGGGTTTCATGAGTCTAATACAACTTATTTAATTCAATTGAGGCAGGTGCGTCGCCGAAGGATGTTGGGCTGGTTGTCAGCATGAATTTCGTTGTTGGAGACATTGCGCTTTAGATTTAAATTTTCTTTTTTAGTTTTGGCCATTGGGGATTCGCGGATGGGTTTAGTCAGATCTACGCGGGAGCAGGATGCACTCAGACAGATCTTCGGCGGTAGTGGCAGCGACACGCATATGTTCCGCCGGATGTGCAGCTCGTTGGGCGACGCCTCCTGCAGAACGGTCACGTTCTTTTCACACTCTCTCGGGGACTTGGCAGGTAATGATTGGTCGCAGCGCAGGTGCAGCCCGTAGCGAGCCATACTCATCACGTATGTTGTATTGTAGAAGCGGATGATATCTCCGGTATGACCGTTGCCCAAGATGACCTGCCGGTAGACGCTACTCTGGGCATGCGGCTGGCGCCGATACTCTTGGATGATTTCGCTAAAGGTCAGGCGCAAATCCGTCAAACGGGCGTGCAGATGAACGGCGCAGAGCAGAAGCAGGTCCAAGTTGCGATGGCGTAGAAGTTCGCCACTTCTGAGAGTGAAGGAGTACTCGGCTAGGTGCCAAATGCGTGGATATGCATCCACTAGAGATAGCCGTTTACAGAGACCATTTAGCCGTCGGTGGGCCAGGGCATAGAACTTTCTCATACAGATGCTTGCGCCGGTCGACGGGTTCTCCTTGTCCTCTGTCTTTATTTGTACCTCTTGGTAGCTGGGAAAGCGGTTGTTCTTCCCAAAGTTTCGCCACAGCTGCGAGTTGGCGCGAAATATCAGTGTTCCCAGACACTTTTCCTCCACCGTTTGCAGGTGCTTTACCAGCTCTCTGCCCAGCAAGCCTTCATCGTGGCGAACCACAACCTCTATTATCTTTTGGAAGTCGTAGGCGTTAAGCGAATAGCAGTCCAGAACGAAGGGAAATCTAAGTTCGTCGACGTGCTCGTGATGGATGTGCAGAGCCAGTTCCAGGCAGCAGGCAATCAGGGTTGTGGTCAGGGTGTATTGTTTCAGTAAGTTACCTATCTTCAGCTGGGGCTTCAGGACCAGTTCGGAGACAACTATATTTTTTAGGAACTTATAGAAGAGGCCTCTAGCCAGGTTAAATCGTTCTTCAGCTACCTGCTCACTCATATGATCCTTGACAGCAGTGGTAAACGTATGGCCCAGCATAAGCAGCATCTGCTCCACGGGGTCAACAATGGTGTCATAGTTCTCTCCTTCACCCAGTGCTTTGATAATGGGGGGAAAGCTTTCTGGCAGCTTGTGGTCCAGTAGCTTTTTATACGGTGAAGAGCAGGAGGTGCTTGATTTTGAGACCGGCCGTGTACTGCTCTTGGAATCTTTATTCCGCTCTTTCCCATCCTGGCGACACAACATGACTCTCTCGTCCATCTCGCCAATGTCAGCCACATGGCTTGAATATTTACGATTAAGGGTAGCCAAGTTAACGTCCAGCATACCCTCCTTGACAATCTCCCGCATGTGGGTGTCGTTGCCCAGCAGCGTCTGGTCCATGAACAGCACCATTAGGGCCTTCTGGAAGAAGGCGTTCTTCATCTGCAGCACTCCCCTCTCCGGCAGCTGGGGAACCAGGGCTCCGATGGCCTGCAAAGCGCTGTGTTTGTTCAAGACTTCCGAGTCAAAGTCATTGGTGCCCCACTTCGAAGGTAGGCCCGGAAAATCTCGGCGAATAATGGCGGAATTCGGCACCTCCAGCATGTTCACATACAGTAAGTCCATGCTGCAGACAAGTACCTGGCAGCCGTTCACCAGGTTCTCGGTGGCAAAGCCCGGCAGCTCGTTGCGTACGACCAGAAAGAGCAGCCATCCGAACTCGTAGAGCGAATGGTAGAGGGCCAGTGAATCTGCGTCTGCCTCATCCGAGGGCTGGCTGAAGAGACGCTGGAAGATGCGCTTGTAGTGCTGCATCAGGATTAGTGTCACGCTGAACCTTCGGTGCAGCTCCTCCACCTCCAGCTGGAAGACCTTCTTGTTCTGGGCCAGCCAGTTCCAGTACTCCATGCGGCGCAGAAACACCGATCCGTTCACCTTGAAGCTGCGCAGTAAGCGTGTAAGCGACAGATTCCAGCAATGGTTTCCGCCTCCTTCGAGCTCCGTCTTAATGTCCCGGATCTTGGCCAACTGTAGTTCGCTGTATACGGCGCAGCAGAGCCACTCCTGTGCCTCGTCCCCGCTGGTGGCCAGTCCGCCGTCCAGCGCCAAACGGCGGTAGGTTTCGAAGGCGCTGTGCTGGATCCGCGAGTCCAGCTCCAACTGCTCGCAACTGGCTGAGAATCGCTTCAACAGCGCCCCGATCACGTTGGCCTCCCACAAGTGCATTGCTCGCGTTTGTTTATATTCAAGGTGTTTTTCTTTAATAAATGTTTTGACTGTACAAAATGAAAATTAGGCAAAGGCGCGAAAATAGTGATGTAAAAAAACATCGGTGCATCGAGAATCGATGTTTTTTTTGGCGATTTTTCCCGATGTTTTCCGGTGTTTTTGTTCATATCGATGTTAAGCGATACATCGATGTTTTGCAAACAATCGGCTGTTGAAATTCACAATAAATTGAAAGTTCGTCGTCACGCCGCTTATTTCGTCGCCATGAACTTTGTTTGCAATGCCGAAGTAAGTAAATTTATTAAAATTGAGTTAAAAGCCTTCCGGTTAATGGCCTTCTCGTACTTTGTTTTGATTGTTACTACAAAAGAATGACATCACTGCTTCTTAATTGCAGCTCTGGCAGCAATCGATAGTTCGTGCCTGCTATCGTGACTATCGTAAATTCATTGCCCTTGTAAATTCCTAAAAGTTATTAATTAAATGTAGTTTTTAAACATAACATGGTATTTAAAACATTGTAGATATAAATATAAATATTATTCAAAACCGCTGCTATAGGCATGTTGATGTTTTAAGATGCTGCAATCAAACCACGTCCTGCAAAAGGAGCAAACTGATCTGTTTACCATCCAAAAGAAGCTGGAGAAAGTCCTTCCCGTCATCCAGGAGGCTCTCAATTCACTGAAGGTACCATCGCTTATTCGATTTCCTGAAAAATTATAACCATTTGATTTCGCAGGTGGAGGAACTGCATCTAAAGTCGCTGGGACTGCAGAACAGCATTATCCCGGCTCGGGATCCCCTCCAGATAGACCTGGACGGGTCCTTACTGCAACCGATTCCGGTCCCGAAGTCTGAGCACATCAACAACCAGCAGCTGATGGATCTCAACGTGTTCCACAAGCTGGAGCAGTACGACGAGGAAATTGACTCAGACTGACTGACATATTTATTTGGAGCACTCTGGCTAGGAATCTCTGCCAGACCACTCATTTACATGCACTCGGGGGAACTTAAATAATAAATACGTAATATTACATTCATGTTCGGTTAAAAGTCCACTCATTGGGGTGACGGCTAATGTGGGAAAACTAAACTACTAAAGCTATGCGCTAGGGAAGCGAGACTGGACTCGCAAGTCCTACTCCTGGTCATCGGAGGAGTCCGCCGAACTCTCGTCACGTTTCTTTTTCTTTTGGGGCGCCCCCTGATCCTGATCTTCACTGCTTTCGCTGTCGGAGCCGCTGGAACCGCTGCCACTGGATTCCGACGAGCTTTCATCGGAGTCCGAGCTGGAGTCGCTTGAGTCCGAGGCCGAGGAAGAGTCTGACCCGCTGCTGCTGTCCGAACTGTCTGACGAACTCGAGGAGGAGGACGAACTCCCACTGGGCTTTCGCTTGCGTTTGGCCCTCTTGCTGCCCGCGGAACTAGCGTCCTGGGCATTCTCGTCCGCCTGACCAGCTGCAACGTCTTTGGTCGCCTGTGCCTCCTTTTCGGCCAGGTGCTTGCTTAGCTGCTTGGTCCGCGAGCTGCGGTGCACGAACTTGCGCTTCTCCTTGCACTCGTAACTCCAGTGGCCCATCTGGAGGCACTTCTGGCACCGGACGCCGTTCGGAAAGGCCGCCGCCAGCTTGGCCGACCTGCGGGAGGAGTAAGAAAGCATACAGATTACCGAAAAATGCCGGCTAGGCTCTCCAAGCGGACTCACCTCTGCTTCTGCGCCAGCTTGCGGGCTGCTAGACCCACCAAAGTCATCCTTAGGCACTCTTCCAGACGATGTCGGGAGGAAATCTTGACGGGGAAGGAAACCAACGTGGCCGGGGGTAAAATGCTTGAAAAAATTAGTATCAAAAAAGGTTTTTAATAATTTTTTTCGTCACATTAGCGATGGGTTAACGTTGCTTATTGAGTCTAGAGATGGAACAAGCTCGGGTCACGTACTAGCCATACATAGAATTTTTGTAAATTGTTTTTTTGAAGATTTAGGGATTTCTTGGAATTTCTAGAATGCGTTTCTGCGATATTAATGGTTCTTTGCAATTTTTTTTAAGTTTTCCACAATAGAAGTAAGTTTTTCAAACAGGCGTTCGTGCTCGTGACACGATGGCCAGAGACCATCTCTAATCAAGACAGCTGCTGGTTGCCCGTCTTCTATCTACACCTGGTTGTTGTTTAATTTCGTAAATTCGGGACCTATTTATATGCAAATCCTCTGTCAATATGCAGGGAGCTGAAAATAAGTGAAACATCAACAAATAGAAGTTAAATTACATCCGTTTTGGTTGCTAGCATTGGATGGTGATATTTCGGATTTCCAAACAATAACAAAACTCTGGTGCTGACTAAGCGGCGAAAGTGGTTGCAGCAAAGTCCAAGTACTATCAATTGGTAAGGTCACCATTGCAGGCCACATATTCCTCTTAATAGTGGAGTTTATTTCGAGCAGATTCCAATGGACACCAGCGAAATGATGGCACCGATGGCGGCCGCGCGTCCCATGCCGCCCGAGGAGCTGGCGATGCAGTCGCTCACCAAGCAGCTGTACAAGTCGCGCCTCTTCCGCGGTCACTACCTGGAGCGCTGTCTGGTGGAGCAAGTGGGTGGCTACCGGGATGTGGTGGTGCTGCAGCGCAGCGAGCGGGAGCTGGAGAAGCTGCTGCACAACAGCGCCGGGCAACTGCGGATGTTCTACCAGCGCTTTGTGCCCAACATGTGGGTGGGCATAACTAGCGGAAGCTATGGCAACTATAAGCACACAGCGCACCCGGGGCAGCTGGAGACCTGTATCTGGACGGAACTGAGCGATCTGGCCTTCGGCGAGTACTGGTTCAGCATAAAATCAATACGCTTCCGAGACCAGGAAGTCCAGCTGAAACTGAAGATGGTGCGCGCCGTGGAGCCAGAGCCGCTGGCCACCCCAAGGCGATCCGTCTCCATCAACCGGAGCAGCAATAGCAACAACAAGACGATAACCTCAGGCGATGGACCCCCTGCGGCCAATGAGGTTGCGGATCAGCTACAACTCGGCCTAAACGATTTCCTGGCCGTGTTGCAGCAGTGGGGAGACGGCGTCAAGCAGACTGTCTACGACTTTATGGCCAACGATGTGAACAAGCGGAACATAATGGGCACCATCCGGTTTCTGGGCCTGCTCATATTCTCGGCCCTTGGCGGGGCGGCGATGGCGTTGCGATTCCTTGGCGTTTTTGCTGTGCGCTTTCTGTTCGAGCTGAGTCGCTTCACCCACACCGCCACGCCGATCGTGTTCAAGGTGCTTGAGTTTCTGAACAAGATTGTAGGCGCCTTCTTCATTCTACTCACCATGATATGGAAGGACCTTGTGAATCGGGGCCAGCCTGTGCCGAAGCAACAGCAGCTGGAGGCGAGCACACGTTTCAAAAGCATCACCTACGAGCGTTCAGAGCCGCACCGACGGAGCCAACGGTGGTGACCACCAATAGCCAGGCCCAAGTGTGGCATCTAGCTGTGTAATTAGTCCAGGGTGGAAGGGCATCATTAGGGCAATGTTATTGTGTTATTAGCCGTAAGCCAAGCGAAGCCGCTGCACTCACATCATATCCCAAGATAGAAGGTACACCTATGAGATTTCTTGATCTGAACCAAATGCAATATTGTAAATTATTTTATTGGCCTGCCGTCATTGGCAGACAATCGCATGCTTATTAACCCACTGTTAGTTAATTCATTGTGCATTGTTCAAAAAAACAATTTGTGTTCTTTTAACCAATTTAGCGTAATATTGTAAATTCGTGTGAATAAATTGAACGCAATTGATATGCGAAAACCGAAATAAAAGAGTCGAGTGGGTTGTCGTTTAGTTTTAATAGTTATACACTTTCCCTTTATTACGTTAGTTGATTTTAATCTCGTTAAATTGTTCTCATATATATTTTTATTATGTATATACTCGTGTGTGTTCATGGTGTTGTTGTCTTCGGTCGGTCTGTCATCGAACTTTACAGTATTTCTGTGCTTGGTTTTCAGGGTGTTCGTGTGTGTTCTCTTCAGAGAAACTCCACCTTCTTCTGCGCTCTACATTGGAGTGGAAAATGTTCTATGGCATTTCGAGGAGAGTGTTTCTCTGCTGTTTCTCAGATGACTAAATTTGCATCCGGACGATGCTTGGGGCATCCTCTGGTGTGTCTAAATATTATCAATCATTAAACAACTAAATTATACATTTGGTTTTCTTTTCTTCTTGGTTTTTTTTTTCGGGTGATATACTTTAATTAGTACATATACATATATTTTTTGTTCAGTTTGCAATGTTATATCAATGGAATGCTGCTGCTCAACAAACTTTCGTAAACGGTTTAATTTAATTGGGGTTGCATTCTTTCTGTTCTTTCTGTTTGCGGTAATAAACTGTTTTTGCAGACAATAAAATATGCGAAATATGCCAGGAATTTGATATATATCTTTTGGGGTTCGGTGTGGATCGGGTCAAGGTTGGTTTGGGGTTTTTGCCTTGTAAAATACATATGTATGTTGTCAACGTCATTACATTATTTACCTTTAATTAATATTTATTGTTATTATTATTATTAGTTAGGTTTATGCACTAATCGCTTGTCATTGTGTCGCCAACATGTTTAAAAACGCACAAAGAAAATATAAATTTTAAAATTTCTTTAGTTTCGTATCATCGTATCATCATATTCCGTGCCGTTTCTCGTGTGTAAATACATTTCATTTGTTTTTAAAAGTAAATGTACAATATACAGTTTAATGTCATAACTTTTACTTTTCCGTTTCATCAACGCTTCCGTCAGCTTGTTCTTTTAAATATTTTTTATTTTTTATTTGCCACTGGTAACAAATAATGACACATATTTATATAGCATTCTCATTTAACGTGTTTTGCCTGCGGAAAATAATTTGATTTTTGGTTTTATTAACAATTAGTTAGACATTTAGAGCAAAAACATTGATAATATAGAATTTGTTTTGTTTTTAGTTTATGCATAAAAATTTGTCTAGTGAAATATATATAAATATATATGTGTATATATTTGTTTCAAAAGGTTTTGAACTGCTTATTGTTTATAATTGCGTGTTTACTTTTCATTTGTCATTTGTAATTTGTAATTTGTTAATTGTTAATTGCGTTTTAAGTCCAATTCAGAATATTATTGTTTTGGCATTTTTGTTTTGTTTTTAGTTTCGTTCAAGGAAGTTTCGTGTCTCGTTAGTGGAACAGCAAGGTGAGAGTTGTAAGGAGAAAAAGAAATAAATATTTTGAGAAAATTTAGTCGAACGAAATCGGTTCGGAAAAGAAAACTTGTTGGCGCGCTTAAATTGAGCTAAACAATAGGTATTTTATATTTATATGCATTGTTATTTATTTATTCTTCAACATGTCGTTTAAGCATATATCAATCAATGATGATTTATTCAACGTTTAATATCTTCTTCGTTTGACTATCAACTATTTGTCGAGGGAGAAATAATACTTTCGAATGCGTCGTTATTTTCTGGATCTCAAAACTAATGAATTACTAGGTTTTATTTCGCTTGTATCTCGATTTCAAATTCGTAAAGAACAGATCACTTTGAGAACTAATTCTCAACTCAAAACGTTGCAAACTTTTATTTTGGGTGTCTCTCGTATCTTTACATATTTTATATCTATATCTTTATTATAATAATTTTTACACATTAAATTCAAATGCATTAATTTATCTGTATATATATATATTTGTATATATATATATAGTTTATATATATATATATATATAATTTATTTATAAATATAAATAACAAAATTTTCCCTTTGAAGCTTTATTTGTATTTGACTTTCTGTTGGTTTGCTTTACTCTTCAACTGTTAGTCACTATATATTGAAATATGATCTCTGCATCTATATAGCTTTAGCCAGTTTCCCGATTAGCCTGCAAGTACTTATTGATAGGTTACTGACTGCCAGATTCTCGGATTTCGTGTGCTGAACAATTGGCAAGTAATTCCGACGACTCCCTACACTCCGCTGCCACGCGGTGTTCTTCAACCAAATAAAAGAGAATATATAGTGGATATTGTGTTTGAATACCGGATTGGCTTGGGCTTGGGCTTGGTTGCTTTTGCTTTGTTATCTTTTGTTGTTGGATTAAAACGTTAAGGTTGAATAAAATCGTTTTCATTTGGTTTAGTGTCTTATATCATGTCAGAAGGAAACTGAATAGAACGCTTTGCTCTGGGGGGCCAATAATGGAGTGGGTGTTAGGTACATATCTCAACCAACTTTTCCAATAGGCCACCACAAGGCAGGCCCCTGGGGCTGTGGACCACCGCCGGCACTAGAAGAGCGCTGGGACGGCCTCATCTCATGGATAGCCCAACATGGTGCGCTTTAGGCACTTCAAAGTTCTGTGGTTTCGAGAGTATTTGTATTTTGTTTTTTAGATTGAATTGGTTAGGGTTAACAATATTGTTTTTGTTGGGTAATCAATCAAGGAGGAAACAAGGGTAGAAAGAATTGGAAAGAAAGATAAAGTAAAGATAGTTATAAACTTAGAGCCAACTTAGAAGAAACTACGATATAAGCTCTTAATTACTTTAAATCATCGGTATCCTCAATTAAATCGGCGTACTCCTCCCAATCGTTGTTAGTCGAGCGTGTGCGCAAGTTTGATATTGTCGGTTCATCCTCCTCCTCCTCCGCCTGGGTATCCTCCTGTGTGCCCTTCCTTCCTTTCCTGCGTCCTCCGCCGCCCCCGCCAGTGCCGCCTTCGTCCACCACCTCGTAGTCTTTGAGTTCAGCTTCCAGATCCTTTTCCCATTGTTCCTCTGTTCAAAAGACGGAGCAACAAGCAGATTTTCGATTAGAATTTGCGTGGCTTAGCAGCTCGGCAACAGATATATCGGCATATGTAGGGATATATATAATATAGGATTAGCATACATGGTTTACATATATATCGTATATAGTATTGGTTTTAGTATATCAAAGGTGTCTAGAGGCAAGCAATTGAATTGTGGTTAGGTGACCATCCCAAGCAAGTACATGGTTGTTCTCGGTTTTCAATCTTACAATCTTTTACCTGCGGCTAGTCTCTGGGGTTATAGCTAAGACACAGACTTTCACACACTGTAATACGTTTGGGTATGCGCACCGTAACTGAATAATAGCCGTCTACAAAAATAGTTGGAAATTTGTTGTTTATTTTTTCACTTAGTCAATCATCAGAGTGAGTGGTCAGACACCAATTTATGGGTTAGAGTCCCAGGGCGGCAGGGGCTGGCAGGCTCTAGCACTAATTAACGGATAGCGTGCACCCAGTCCATGACTTGCTTGTAGTCCCGAAACACCAATTTGCATTTGGTTTGGTTTATTTATTACGGCTTTATCACACTCCATCAATTAATAAAATGATCATAACCAAAGATAATATATATATTTCGTGTGTATTTACAGCATTTACGCATAAAAAGCAAGCAAACTCAGGGTAATAATACTTATTTACACACTTGAAAACCGACGAAGCTTGCCAAATATGAAATATTCTATTAAGCTGGCAAAGAATATGGTTTGAACATTAATTAAATTAAAATGTCATGTAGAGATAGAGAGAGAGAGAGAGGAGGGGGAAAGAAACAGAGTAAAGAGGTCTAAGGCTTATTCAGGTATTTCTTCTTTTCCTTTTGCCAAGTTGAGTTTCTGTCGTTTAGGAACGCTTTTTCATATAGATTTTGTGTGGTGAGTTGGACCATAAGATGTTATCTTTCAATATATAATATATATATTTGTGCAGTATAAAAAGCATTTAATTTTCCGAAAGAAGCGCCAGATGTCCATCAAAGGTTTCTTTCTTTCTTCTTCCCCTCCGGCAGACCACGCACATCAATGAACCGCTAAATACTATACTCTGAATATGCCAAACTAAAGTTTGAGGCCTTGCCCAGCTAAAACAACTAATAAACAACTAAATAAAACTTGGAGACACACATACTAAACATACACAACAACGAGTAGTTATCATAGACACAGACAGGAGCATAGAGGGAAATGATTGAGATTGCAACTACTTTGAATTGTTGGATAATATTTACATACAATATATATATTGCCGAACAGAAACTTTATGCAATTGAAAACCAACATGGAAACGAAAGAAATCACAACTAAAACTTGTTGCCATTTTGTATATTTTCTTTTTGTTTTGTTTTTTGTTTTTGTTTTTATTCAACCAACAATTTCTAACTTACCACACAAAATTTTGTTTCGGTTTTAGTAACTTTTTTGGGGGGGTTCTTTCTTTCTTCGGTTTATATGTATAAATAATGCGTTTTCTGGGTTCAACTCAAATTATCATTTTGTTGTCAAGTGAATATCTTTATAAGTATTTATATAATTTTGTTTGTTGTAGTACTTTTTCTTTTGTTTCGCTTAACAATTTCATTTCTTTCTTGTGGGCAATTTTGTAGTATTTGTTTTGTTTTGTTTTGTTTTTTTTTTATAATTTTGTTCTTGTTTACTTTGTTAGTTGTATTTTTTGTTTGTTTTTGCGTTTGAAATTTAGATTTAGCATTTTTTTTTTTGGTTTTAATCCATTCAATCTTCTGGAAGATGATTCGATTCGTAAATAAATCAAGAAGTACATGAAGAAAAATAAATGGTTTTTGGTTAAAAATGTTTTCCCATACAGATTCATCATCAAATATTATACTTTTGAAAAATTTTGTGTATTGCTAGGAGAGGAGGTTTCATTTTTGTGTCGCGACCAGTTAGGGCATATTTTTGTGAAGAAATGTGTAAAAATAAAATGCAAAAGGGGAAAACGGGTTCGAAAGAAAGAGCGAGGAGGGAAAGAACAAAAGTTACATCTAGCTAATTTTTTGTAAATGAACTGGAATTGAATAAAAAGGAGGAGAGAGCACGAAATTGCAAAGAGAGAGAGCGAAAGTTGTATCAATAGGATATATATGTAGTATATAGGAATTTCTTGATCAGTTTGGTCATACTCAACTTGTTCGAAATTTGATTTGTGTGGCTTTTAGCGCATTCTGAGACCGTTCGATACTTGAAATCAAATTGCATTTTATTTATTCTTTAATTCGCTAAATGGCAAACGAAACTTTTGACCCGAGTTCGATTTAATCCAGGATACATATATCTTTAATATATTTATACGTGTTTAAATAATTTATATAATACTTCTGTTATCCTTTAGTTGATTTACTCCTATATTTATTTATTTAAGTGATTCGGTTTATTCGTTTTATATTCGCTTCGATATTGATAGATTCGCTTTAGTAATTAAATGCCAGAGCTTGAGTTGGTCGTCACATAATAGATATATATATATAAGTAAAAACGATTTTCATACAAAATGTAATTTACACAAAAGAAAGAAACAGAGCAGAGGAGAAAAAAGAGAATTGTTCGTTTTTTACACTTGATTTGTACACACATTTTTGTTTTGTTTTCATGTTTTTTTATACTATTTGTTCTGTTTGTTTGTTTTTGTTTTGTTTACAAAAAAATCATATATATATTTTGATGTGTTGGCTTTGCTTGCAAATACAGAATGAGAATGAGAATTGGAAAACAAAATACACGCGACTCAGACAAGAGACATCATTATCGTGTTCAGAGAGATGCTAATATGAAGGTGTCCGGACTGGTTGGCCATCATGACTCTCTAGGATGCAGATGCAGATCGCTGGCTAAGCAATATCACACTATACTACACATTAGGCCTTCCAGTGTCTGTATGTCTCATGTGTTTATGTGTTTGTGGCATGTATACATATGTATGAATGAATGTTTCGTGTGTGTTCCAAAACACCAATGAAATTTAGTTGATCAATTTCATGGGACGGCCAATGTATGTACAATAAATGTTAGTCTCGGAACCGAATAACAAAATCACAACCAAGGGGAAATAAAAATATAATATAAATAAGTAAACAATAAGTCTTACCATCAGTCGTGGCCAAGGCCTGTTGGGTCATGCTGTCAATGCCCAGCTTGCGCATGCCGGCTTGGATCTCAGCCAAGTCCGATTCGCTGGTGGTCTGAAAGTCATCCGAAACGAATTCCGATTCGGAGATTTTCTGATCCAACTCATTGCCGGCGGTTCGAGCCTTGGGCTCAGGCTGCTTCTGGGCCTCCTGGGACTCTACGATAGCCTTCGGCTGCTCGGCAATGGGTTTCTTTAGAACAGAATCGCTCTTGGCTGTCTCGGCAGTCTTGGATTTGCTCTCGTCCTTAGTGGCCACTTTTTTGGCTGATTGTCAAGTGTAGTTTTGTATTTTTTATTCATAAAAAATAATAAAACAAAAAGAAAATAAATAAAAATAAAAAACTAAAGCAAGATAGAATAATAAAAGTAATTCGATTTGAGGTGAGGCGCTGGGCGGCTGGCGACGTTCGTGGAGCGATTTTAAATTGAGCTTCGAGGCGGCGCGATTGAGATGATTTTTTATATTTTTAATTTTTTGGGGGGGATAGTGAGGAGGAATAACCGAAAGCCAAGGACACTCGGGTCC
Source organism: Drosophila punjabiensis (assembly GCA_008042585.1). Classification (NCBI taxonomy): domain Eukaryota; kingdom Metazoa; phylum Arthropoda; class Insecta; order Diptera; family Drosophilidae; genus Drosophila; species Drosophila punjabiensis. Next base: position 24,599 of record VNJR01011559.1, on the reverse strand, counting down.
AGTGCAGGTGGAGGAGGGACGAGTACAAATCAAAGGGTTCAAAACAACTCAAAACTGGAGCAAACTCTTAGGCGGTGTAGTACAGACGCTAGCCAAGTTAGTTACTTCGAGACTGGAGGTATATAGTAGTAGTATGTATTAGAGTTAGAGAGATAGATAGAGGAGCGAGAGAACGGAAAAGATTCGATATCGATACAGCTAGCGTGTGTGAAAAGGACTAAGAGGAAATCATACGTTAAACAGGCGCTTGTGGCTAAAGTGAACCAAAAACGAAAGACTTAGACGTACAGAAAGATAGACAGAGGTGGGTGGGGCAGATAGATACAGAGATACGGGTACAGATAGATAGATCGAGATAGAGCGCGCGAGTAACGAGTGTGAGTGTTTTCGTGAGCTTGGACAGTCTGTTTCCCTGCTATTATTTTTTGTTTCCCGCGAGCAGCTAGGAGCTACAACCACTTACCATCTTCACCGCTGGAGGCCTGACCCACGCCATCGGCGCCCAGAGTGCCCAGCTCGGCGGCCTGGATGATCAGTGAGACGCGGTAGAAGTAATTCCGCCAGAAGTTCTCCTCAGTGATGCTGTGGAAATACAAGAAAAATTACACTCTGTCCCTCTGTCTGTCAGCATCCCACAGCTATTCAACTCACATCTTGGGCACCAGCTCGAATCGCATCGTCTCGAGCGCCTTGTCCTCGGCCATAATGGCTATGGCCGTGGGGTAGGCGGTGTCATAGCTAAACTCAAAGTCCACACCGGCGGGCGGGGCGCGCACAAAGTTGCGGCGATCCTGTGACAGGCCCAGGATCTCCTCCTTGATCTTGGCCTCGTTGGCATGTCCAATCCAGGGGGCTGCGCCATTGCCAACACCGCCCTGTCCCTTGATGAAGGCCTCCTGCTCCTTGTTGAATGAGTCGAGAATGGTCTGAAATACATAATTTTTGCAATTAACAAATGACTCCCCAACGGACGGAAGTCCACTCACATTATCCTTGACTGTTTCCTTGATTTTGCTGCCAGCCTTGCTGATGGCCGATGACAAAAAGGATCCAAAGTGTTTGGCCTGCTGTGTTACTTTCGTGGTAACTGTCGGGACGGATTCAAGATCGTGAAAGGTTAGACGAAAACTCCAACTATATTGCCATCATTAAAAACAACCGCGTAAAAGACGGCTGCAAAACAAAACTAAACTAGACTACAAAGCAAACGATTCATTCACTAGGGAGCTCTGAGTGGGAGGATGCCGTAATGGGAGGAGAATTTCCGAACATTCAACTGGGTTTAAGAGTAAACTACAAGTAACTTGGGGGTTAGTAACCTGTCACCGCTTTCTATCTCAATTATTTTTGAATTGAATTTGCGTTTGAAGTTGTCTCTTTTGTAATTGTTTTTCTTTTCTTTTTTTTTGTTACCAATCAAAGTGTGACACGTACTTTTGACTTCATCGCCCTTACCCTGTCCGATTTGACCCTCGTCGCCGGTGGGCGTGCCACCGCCGGATGCAGGATGCGAGTCGGCACCCTCCGTGGCGCTGCACAAGTGAAGAGAAACGAGAGGGGAAAAAAAAATAGATATTACAATCTCAGTTTAAGGACGAAATTATATAGTTATAGTGTTATAGCTTTAGGGTTCTTTCATGCAGCAGGCAGCAGGCATAAAATGGGGTAAAATATGGTACTTGTCATAACGCTCAGTGTCATTAATGAGTATAGTTTAAAATTAATATAGGTATAATACACCTTAGAAGTTTTTAGAAGTAGAGGGCGTTATGACACCGAGCGTTATGTACTAAGAACTACGCTGATAACAAAATCAAAAAAAGAGTACAGCTCATGCTAAACAATATATACAGCATGCATTTGACAAAGAAAACTTAATACAGATTGGTGGGGTGGTTCTGTCTCTCTTATCCAGCTAAAGGTATTTAATTTAAGCAACAAATGCCTTAATTATTTGTTATTTTCAAAGGATATGCATGTCTTTTCAAGCATAGCATCAATAAATCCTTTTTAAAAACACAATTCTTTAGGATCTGACAGGTATCATAGTAAATTTCATCTTTAAATTTGGATAAATATACACACCTATGTTCAATTTACACGTATTCATATGTTTTTGTATACAGAGATATTCATTTATAGTGTCATTTTTCAGTTTGATTCGTGAATGCAAGATGAAATGATGGAAACTAATATGAATGTTCGGGTGTTTGATGCCAAAAATGGGGTCTACGCGGAGAGGCAACTGAAAGGGAAAGTACGCCAGTAAGAGAGCACACTAAGACGTCATGCAAGGACACTAATTAGCATCATCATGAATTCACAATACTTCTATTCATTTGAAATTGTCAGGACTTTTAAGTCGGTTCCCGGGAAAGACAGACAGATACAACATAGACAGAGAGAAGGTAGTCCAAAGGAAGGATGCTCTTGGCAGCTACACGAACACAAGACCAGGAGGGGAAAAAAGAAAAACGAAATAATACACAGAAGAGGAGAGCTACACAGCGAAAAACAGCGAGATGGTGATGCATGAGAGACCAGGAAATCAAGCACAGTGATTATTATGAGACTGATAATGAGTAAAGGAATAATGACAATGATAAACATCTACCAACAACAATTAGGTTTGAGCTTGGGTTTATTTCTTATCTACTCTGTACGTAGCCACAGGACATTGTTCCAGATAGGTTTATATGGGTTCCTTGACCTGGTTCGATGGGCCGCTCAATAATGATGGAATCTGATACTTTGGGCAATCTCATCAGTGAAGGTTAAACACTCTTTTTTTTGTTTTCATTTGGATCATCGAAGCGTTTGATAAATAAATTGAAATGAAATGACTCAACATAAGGGAGATAAAGATGGGACTGCTAAATGTACGTATGTTGTATGGTTTATGTGTGCGTTGTGTTTGAAAGGAGACCTAAATCATATGGAAATTGTTCTTTGATCATAATGCGCTGAATGAAGTGATTTGATGAAAATTTCCGTTATTGATTTTTGTTAAAATTGTGTCCATTTCAAGGTTGGAACCAGACGAAACTTACCCGATGTGATATCAAGGACAAGTGATGTCCTAAGAGCTTTAAAAACTATTGTTGAAGTTTAATATATCGACTTAAGTACGTTTAACGTTTAACTTATCTAAAAACTTTTTAGTAACAAGTTTCCAACTTCCTTGTAAAGGGACAAAATTTTGTATAGTTTTTATCCAATTTCAGGTCAGTTTTATATACAAAAACGTTGAAACGACTTACACATGTTGTTAGTATTGTATTAAAGATGGGAAAGATATAGATTGAGTCAAGATTAAGGGGTTTATAGAGAGACAGAGTATCGCATTTTGCTTTGTACAAAACATTATTAATATATATGAGAAAAGGTGGAACTTTGAATCAGCACAAGAAAAATAGTGTTAAACAAAGAGGCAAATATAATATATATATTGGTTAAGAGTGAAAATGCGCAACAATATCCCAACTAAATGTAAGAAAGAGTCTCTTTGAGGTGTGGAGTATATAGGCAAATTGTAAATAGTAAATAGTTTATATATAGGTGGAGAAACTCGTGTGTGGTATAATATTGGTTAGTATTTAGGTAAATTGTGTGGAAGAGGCGGCTTCAACGGTTGGTATTTTGGCAAACTAATGGAAAATAAAACCAAAGAAAACTTTCTTCCCTCGGTTCCGTTTAAAGGGAGAAAAAGTTTTCCCGCAACTCGACTTCAAACAAAAGGCATCCGAAAAAAACTTTGAACAAAAGGCTAAGCTTAAACGGAGGTTAACCGAAGATAAAACCAAGAGAAACTTAAATACAAACGCGCTTCTCATCTTCATTTCATAAATTATTTCTGTTTCGTTTCTGCGGCTGCTTCGTATTTAATTCCGTCATTGTTAAGCTGGCACCCATACCTAATATACCTAGACTTGTCGTCATCCTCGCCACCACTCACGGCTCCGCTGGCAGCGGCGCCGCCCTCTCCAGCGGCAGCTCCCTCGGCGCCCTCGGCTCCGTCGGCTCCTCCCGTTTTGCGAAGTCCCGGAATCGATGGTATCGACGGCATCGCTGGCATGGCTGGCATCGATGGCATCGACGGCATGGCTGGCATCGACGGTATCGAGGCGTTACCCAACCAACCCTTGGCGCTGCCCAGCCAACCGCTGCAAGGGGGAAGTTACATGAAAGAAAGAGAGAGAGCAAAAAGGGAGCATTAGTAGGGTTTGGTCCTTGGCGATTGAGTGATTGAGTGACTGACTGACAAAATGACAATCAATCTTTGCCCTAATTTGACAATATTCAATGCTTGCATGTGCCTGGCGCTGGCGCTGGATAAGGGCCTGATAAAAATCTATAATGTACCATGTGAAACAATAAGCAGGCGGCGCCTCCACTTGTCAGCCGCTTGTGCTTATGTAATCTGGCAAATACAGGGTGTCCTGCCTGCTATAATTATGTATTTATTACTATATATATTCTTAAGGTGAATTGAATGGTTTGATTGTGAGCTATTCATAAGAGGTAGGCAGGTCTAGCTCTTCAAGGAGGCACCCTGTTTGCACTTTAGCTTCCGCAACGTTAATAGTCCTGGCCGATTCAGTGAACCATTTTTACGGTGTCATAAATAAGGTTCCGCTGACACTTCCTAGAATATGCACGCGACGAGATGTGGTTTGCTGCCTGTGCTTTAAAAGATGACATTTAAGATGGTTTGCCTTAAAACGTGACAGAAGTATACAAGGTAGTTTTGTCAGCGCCTGAAACTTTTTTTTCGTACAGTTCGTGTATATGGTTTGTACTTTCAATCAACATTTGACAAGCCGACCAGACTAGCATCATGTATATTTCCCAAAAATTGTCCCTTGTCGAAACAGTAAACACCTTGTCTGGTCGAAAAAAGAAAAAAAAATTATATGAGAATTAACTGCAAACTGAAAACAGGTGAAATGGCCCGAGATCCCTGTCCTGTGTGCCGAGGACGGATGAGAAGCCGGGTGTGCACGCCCTGCAAGCACCAATTTTGCAAGCGTTGCCTGTGCAATGTCTACCGCATGTGCACCTCTAACACCTGTCCAATGTGCCGAGATCCGTTCGAGTATTACGTGGTGAGTCCCTGCCTGCAGATGCCCATCAGAACCATATTCCAACTTCAACCTCCTCCGCAGCGCAAGAGAAACAACGGCGTAAGGATCGTATTCTTTACTTAGCTGACAGGAGAAGGTCGTTGTTTGTGAACTCGATACCAACGAACACACAAAATTAGTTTGTTTCATTCGCAGAGTTATTGTTTCAGTTAACAGTTCAAAATTCCAATATCAAATTGTTTTAAATAAATCGTTTGAATTGTGTTGCGTTATCCAAGACAAAAAAAGTATTCAGCGGATTGTGAAATATAAAGTTGGTTCGTTATCAGTCGATGAAGAAGCTTGAAAGCCTTAAAAACTGATAAAATGGCTTAGGTTGAGCCCTTAGACTGCGCTGCTGACAAAGCCTTTTAAGTCACAGCCCGTCGCAGGACCTTAGTCAGCTCCCAAACAGACCCCTTCTCCTTAACAACAATCGATTGGAGACTCATCCTCTTACGGTCTGCTCTCTCCCTTCTTTTTGTTTGGTGCGCTTTTCTCGCTCAGATATTCCATGCACATAGTGCAATATTGAATGCTCGGCCTGCGGCGGCACAAGGCAAAAGGGACGCCTGGCGTGGCATGAAAAGAAGGACACGCCCCCTCTGAGCCTGCCACATAGATGATGATGATGATGATGGTGGTGACGATGGTGCATACAGGGCACGCACACATTCCCCCACAGAAGGGCGAGCGAGCGAAATAAAATAAAACTCACAATGACAAGCAAAGGATTTCAATCGCTATGCGACTCGGGTAATGCTGCTGCTCCACTTATATGTACATATCTATGGATCCATATGCATTATGCTTCATTATGACAGGGCAAGGCCAGCCAAGGACTGGCCGGGCATTGCGCATACGCCACGTGCAGCAAGTGCGAGGGCCAACGATGCGGAAAAAAATCGCTGCCGTAAATCGAATAAAACTGCCGCGAACCCCATTAAATTTGCGGAGTTTTTCTTTTTAAATTACCCCCGACTCTGCACTTAATTGTGGCGGCAAATTAAATTTACCCAACTGGGTCAGCAGATTAAAGAAGCATATGTCGGGGGAAGCATAATATGTACATAAAGCGGCAGCATATGTCATGTTGGCCAGGCGGCCCAATTAGGGCGAAAACTCGATGGGACATAAAGGAAAAGTTATTACGTATCAGTAGGACGACTATCGCCATGTCCGTGGAGCTTATCATTAGCAATTGGCCAGCCTCCAAGGGAAGCTGGCTGCGCATCCCTGCCCCAGCCCTTTGTGATTTATGTCCTCGTCACTGGCGACGAGGACAGGATGGCGGGAGGGTTGGCTTTCACGCAGCGGCAACAGTTTTCCGTTCTTATTTATGGCTCCAAGGATTCCCATTTGGGCATTGCATAACTTAGCCAGGAGCCAGCCGATAAGTGGTTGGCCATCACTCTCCCGAGGAATGAGGGTTATGCTTAAAGCTCTCTCTCTCGCCATGGATTTTGCCAGGAAATTCCTCTATTAAGATCACACATTTTTCATCTTCTGCCATTATTTGACACGCATATTTTCGGCTCACAAATTCATATCGACTTTCTGCGGCTGGCGCTCTCAGAATACTTTTTGTCTTCCCGCTGGATTTTTTCCAGCGAAAAGTTTTAATTATAAAAGTTTGGGCCAGTGCTGCTGCGGCAAACGCATAGAACGAGAAATACGACATGCCGCAGCAATACAGAAATGCAGAGGGAAAAGTCTAAGGTAAGGATTTCTCCATGAAGCAGCAGGGTGACCTCAATTCTCCAGACATCTTCATCATAAACACTCGGGGGGGTAAACAAGGCCAGTGAAAAATAATTAATTGCCTTTACTCTGGCACCAGCAATCGATGGAAATGGGTTTTCCCAAGATAAATGCTGCTAGCTATATATACATTCCCCATCAAAACAAAAGGATTAAATGGGATTTACTAAGGCATAGAGAAGAAAACAAATCAGATTACTTAATTGTTCAATAGGAAGCATTGGTTACTGTTGCTTCTTAAATGGAAATTGTAGCATATTTCTCTTAATATGTTTCCATAGGATTCTTCACAATGGCAGCACAAATTGTTATACATTTTTCATGTAGAATTTTCCAGAATATTTCTCGCTTCAGCATTTTTATTGCGACATTGTCATAGAGCCATGGTGCGGATACCCTTTGAAAAAGTGAATGACAAAACAACGATCCACGCACATGGCACTTATGTAAATTGCAGTCTGCCCGGGAAAGCGAGCTGCGAGAAGTGGGCTTCATTCCGGCGCCAGGAATAGTAGGAGAAGCATCCAACGGAGACAGGGGATGCACAATTGCCACTGCCAAATGGAGAAGTGCAAATGTGGCAAAAGGGCGACAAGGGATTTCGGGTGTTTGGCTGCATTTGACATGGCTTGACACCACTACCCCGTCTCTGGAGGAGGAGGAGGAAGCACACCACCGCCCCATCGGATCCCAGTTCGCTGATGCGAAAATTGCACTGTCAGCTTAGAAATGGCGTCAACTGTTGCAATTGCTCCTTTTGTGCCAGCGCACATTTTTTTTACGGCTTCTCCTGGCGTTTGCGACGACTGTTTTAATTGTTGCACCAGCAGATAATTGGAGTACCATGTAGCCCTGGTGTGGCAACTCCCGTTCCGCTTGTAATTGGATTGAGATTTACCAGAAAGAGAGATTTCTTCAGTTTCAAAGGGTCTAAATCGGAACGGGACACGCAACGAACAGCCAATAACTAAAGGCCCTGGCAACGCCATTCGTTGTCATGTTGAGCCCTCTTCCATCTTCCGGTTCCTCCTACTCCTACGCTCCCGCGTCACACAATGGCCCTGTATTTAAAGATAATGCTTATAGGAAATTTATTACATTTGCCCCGCAACGAATACCAAAAAGAAGCAGCAGCGAAATAAAGCTAAATGCGTGTATAAAGCAAAAATAAATGATACCCCGGCAAAAGGCACCTGCTGAGCTTCCATTTCCCCTCCATCTACCATGCTCAGTAGCTGCCAAAGAATCTCCGCCATCATCATTTTCATCAGTAACCCCCAACGCCCCCACACAACAAGGCAGGCTTATTTGGTGGGTAGATAAGTGAGTATTATTTTGGAGGAATATTTAACAGTCTGATTATCGTATTAAAGATTAGATTCTACCATATTTTAAGACATTTTTTTCTGCAGTAAATTCTATAACTTCTTAGAAAACTGTAAAGAAATGTTTTCTTTTTAAGTAAAGTACTTCGAAAATTATATAAATTTTTATCATTCGTTAGCAGCTACTGAAATAGAGCTCCTTCTCAAATACTGTTAGAGCTGCCCTCGCCATTTAGCAAATGCCACACTCTGTCAGAGGCGCAACAGCCAGCGAAGTAACGCCAAGAAAAATCCACATTTGACAAATTACCAGCAGGCAGGTAAACGTAAACAGAAGGCGGATAAGCCCGACCCTGGGAGGCGAGACTGCGGAAAAGCCACAGGCGGTGGGGAACCAAACGGGGAGCCGGGATAGCAGAGAAGGACTAAGAGCCTGGCGCACCGCGGACCATCTACACATAAGCATGACCATGTGTAGCTATTAATAAAAGATGAACATAACATTAAACGCCTGCATAAATGTGAATCATCCATCCATCGAAACTCTCGTCGTATTTATGACATTTGACTTTTGCTGCTTGGCTTGGATTTCCATTTGAAAATGTTGCCTTTGAGCACGCCCATGTTTATTTACTTTATGCGTTTTTTCATTTGATTTTATTTTCAATTAAAGCGAGTTGCACAAACATAAATATTCTTCCGGGAAGTGCGCCATCAAATATTAATGGCTCAGAGCAGGGGAGCAGGCAAAATGCTAAGGATAAATTATTCAAGAAGAGAATTGATGAACAAACTGGCCAGCAGAGATTGAAGCTCGGGCGCCGTGAATTAGTCCAATCAGCGAAAAGGAGAGCCACTGGACGCCAGATTGGCAATCCGTGTGTCCACAAACCAACGGAAATAAATCAACTTTTAAGTGATTATAAAGTCTGACCCGTTATTTTTAGGGTTAGCCCTTGGATTATTTAACTTTGGCATTGCCATCTGTGTGCGCCTTTCATGTTTCAAGCGGGATAATTACAGGTTACGCCGTTGGTATTTGCACGCCTCCATAAACTCGAATAGTTGCCGCCATTCGTCGGACATAATCATACTTGTATAATTAAGCGCCTCGTCTACGCTCTTCTAAGCCATTTTACCACTTAATATGATTGCCTAACGGCCCTGTCCCAGCGACGATTGTGGCTGTGACATTAAAGGAAACGAGCACCTAAGCCATATCCATTTAAAAGGACTAGGCGATAAGCTCCGAAATACGACAAAGAAGCGTAATCATCAAAGGGAGCTGGTAGGGGAAGCTCAGAAGACTCTGCCCATAAAAATATTACGAGTAGGTAACCCGAAGTGGGTGTGAGATTCAACACTTTAACTGTTTTAGAGAAGGAAACAGGACCAGATGGATACGATACTCTGCTGCCGAACATAATGAAGATGAACAAGGTTAATTAGGCTAAAGGCTGACGAAAGCACTGTCTAAAAATAGGAAGCGGAAATAACAATACCGTTCTGCATGCAAGTGACAGGTGGACAGACAGGTAAAGGTATGTATGTATACTATACACTCAGCCCAGTGGAGGCATCGGATTCTGTGTCGGCAAGATATCTAGACACGCACACCTGCGGTGTACGCCAATTGTGGCCTCTCTCTGGCTTCCATTTGGATGCCCCAAACAAAGGATATGGGATATTTTGAAAGGTAAAAGTGGGTTGTGGTCGGAAGTATCTGGAAGCAACACAGGAATCCCCTTATTGTTAAAAGCCAAGGGGCGGACTTTTCGGGGAATCTTACTCTGTATACTACTATTATTGACAGAGGAATATAAGTCAAATTTTGTGAATGCACATTTGAAATTCCATGCCACGACACATGACTACCAAATGCACTTCACGTTGCCAAGCAACAATGGCCACAGAAACTTGTGCAGGGATAGAAATCACTGTAACCCTCTCAAACAAATATGAAATCTGATAACCATATTATCTCTGTATCCTTTTCACTTCCCCTAAAAACCTTTTTTCATTTATAAGCTATCCTTTCCTTTAGAAAAATATCATCCTTTAAAGGAAACTATGCCGCTAAGCAAACACAATGCCTGGCATTCGCTCAACAATAAAACGATCTGATTGAAAATGTAATATAAATAGAAGGCTGTCAAACAATCATTCTGCCTCTGTGAGAGGATATCCCTTTTGGCGTCCTGGCCTGATTAACGGCTTCATGCAACAATTTCGGCTTATACACACATTTATTTATAGCCCTTGGCTGACCATCCCTCAAACATGTAATGCGAGTGACGGCAACACAGCACTGCCCACCGACGAAATGATAAACATCCCGAGGTGAAAGGTTTCGGGACAATTGTTGCCATGGGGCTATGGCTCACGTTTCCCGTCACCTGGCTCCCTACGCCCACGACTTTGGCGCTCAATCAGTAGCCGAACGGGGCCCAGGAGGCGGCCTCAAAGGGCGCTCGGCGGAAATAAACTGGTGCAAAAAGCAAAAAGGTGCAAAGTGCTGGGAATTTTATGCGCATTAATTATACGCAGCGAGAGCACGCCCCGAAAATGCAAATGAATTATTTAGCTTGATATTTAAGCTGATTGAGATGAATTAACTTGAAATGAATATCAAAGGAAGGGGCAGCACAATGCTCCGCTTAATGCTCAACACGTGGGCGAGCCCTTACACTGGCGTCTCGAGTTTCCCACGGCGATTTGGTGGGTGGCGCCCCAAGGGGACTAGCGAGTGTCACTCGCATGTGAGGGCTCGCCCCTCGGTGGCTCACCACTTTCGGCGCAATTAAAGTTGCAGAGTTGGACTCTTACCGCGACGATTATGTCGAGGCTTTCGCTAGCTAGATCCTCTGGTTATATTTTTTGCTGCCTCCTCTATATTTTTTACACTACTCTGGTGCCTGGTGGCTGAACGGGCAGGAAAAGTTTCTGTGTTAATGATTTTACGACTCTGCCAGCTAAACTTTTGCTTTCACTGTTTTGGAAAAATAGTTTTGATTGCTGCTGCGCCCAAGGAGTTGGATAATGGCCCCTAATTAGGTATAATTACAAAAGTATAAACGTAAAAGTAAAGGAAAAATAAAAGCATTAATGGGAACTTACGTGGCTTCTGTGACAAATGAATCAACCATGGATGTGGACTTGGGGAGTCTAAAAATAAATTATAATAATAATAAAAATAAATAAAAATAATTAAAAGTTTAACTACTTGAAAGAAAATCGTAATTTCTTAAATAACACACAACTTTAAGGTTAACATTAACAAATCTGCAAGATGGTCATATAAACTGAATAATGGACACTTCTCACACAGCATTTAAGGTCTTAGAAATATTTTCGGTTACCCGCTTTGTCTGCATTGCAAACACTAATAAATTAATTTGAGTTCCTCTCGCCTTGATACACCTTTCCACTTCCCGTTTTGTTCAGATCTCGTCCGCATAATTACCTGGAAAAGAGTGAAAAGTTTTCAAAAGTTTATGAAGATGTATATCGCCAGCGATTTTGAATGTTTTAGGCAAATTAATTAGACAGTTTCGTGTTGGGTCCAAGAGAGACGCCCAGCCGACACAAGCGCTTCCTGACCTGACCCTCTAATTAAGCCAAAGGATATGATTACAGCTGTGGTCGGGGTGTCGGGTGGCGCAACATGAAAGCGAAATAAAAGACCAAAGTTCACGCGCCAAGCGGACCCAGTGGGCCATTCGTACGCACATATACTTTATTTTATATATAGACTCGTAAATCTCAAGCTGGGCAAGGAAAACAATTTCTTAACATAAATCAACTCAACGGGGGAATTGTGCCTCCGTGTGTGTGTGTGTTTTGGCCGATATTTATGTAGCGATTTACCGGCAAGGACAACCAGCCAGCCATTGATAAACAATACGAATGGAATCGAACTGAATTGAATTGAATTGCAGGTGGCTTGAATACACAGACAACAACAGAGCTTTCCAATCGAAATATAATGCAAATCGCGCGCGCCCTGACCTTGACCCAGTGCAAATGCCACACGATTCGCGCCCCGTGTCCTGTGACACAGGCATTGGAAACGAAGGAAAACAACGTTGCTGGTTTCATTCGAGCAACTTGCAAAGGGCAAAGCCAAGATAAAAGTCTAAGCTGGCGGCTCACATCGCGTATACGTAATGCAGCAAAATGCACGCCAGCAGCAAGGCCAGCGGCATTGGTAATGGAGCAACAATGCTGGGGAGTGCCCCGACGCCTTACGCCTGACCCGACCATGCGTAATTTATGCCAACCGATGCCGCGGCGGCAACTGCAAATTTTATTCAATTAAGCGAAGCTCTGCATTTCACCCCTCCCCGGGGCCGCCACCAACGGGCTTGTTTATGGCAAATTGTCAGCCACAGCCACGGCAGCGGAGGAGAGCCAGCTTGCACATCCTTTGCCAGTTTCCTAGCAGCTTTTTTTTTACATAACGTGGCACGCATTTACTACAGGGCTAATTAAGTATACGCCATGTTGTGTGATGCAGCACTCAGTGCAATGCTGTGCTGTTGTTGCATGGTGTTATTCTCGGAGCCCAGCCAATAGTGGCGAACGAGCATATGGCAGCAACATTTTAGTTTTGACGAGGTTACGCCTGGGAGTGATGAGATAATAATATGGTTTATTGCGCTAGATAAACATGGCGCAAACAGGCAGATCCTTCAACTGGCACAAGGTTGAAGTTGATGCGTCCATATGGATTATCGTCGCTGCACGAAAAGTGCACAGAGAAAATGTGTGTAAACAAAAATATTAAATATAAATATGGTGTAAAAACTTTGTAGTCATTTTTCAAGAGGGAAAAAGGAATAAATTTAACGCAATGTTAAAATATTTAAAGAAAGAAATCATTTCGTACTTGTTGCTAAGATCAAATTATCTCTTAAGTGTCATGGTTTGAGTAACTAAACCATGAATCATCTAAAAGCTATATTTAAAGGGTCAAAAGTTCATTTGTAGAATGATTCAGTCTTTTATAAGAGAGTTCTTCGTATGAATAAAAAAATGAACAGACTAAATGGTCTTGGAAAAAGTCCCAAATAAGTAGGCAACTTTTTTGTTAAGACAATATCATTTATGTTTATGTTTAGATTTTTTATGACCAGGATTTTAGGAGAAAAATAAGGATTAGCATAAAGATTTGACATAATAAAATCAAGACCATAGTTTATAAGATAATTCAGCCATATGGCTTATACCCATAAAAATCCATGACTTTTTCTTCTTTACTGACAGTTGTTTAAAGGACATCATTCTACGAATCAAAGGTAATAGTCAGATAACTACTCCAAATTAGAGGTAACAATTTTCTAAAGAAATAAACGACTCAGCAAAGGCGGTTTTGTTGGTGACGAATGTCACCCATATGCCGCGTAATCCGAATTGGCGCACCCCGGCAATGAAGCATCCAAGGACTACGCCATCATGCCGCAACGCGTTGACCTTTAGCACATTCTCCGCAGCAATCTATCTCTCACTCTCAGCCTCACTCTCGGGCATTAGCTTAATTGGTATGCAGGCGAAACTGTGTAGGTATTGGCGCTGTTGGCCTGTTGACTCTGTGTGACTTGGCAAAATTCATTACTCAATTACAAAGCAGACTGTTTGAGGAGCGCAGCGAGTCAAACGGCAGGACTAAGCCGTTTGCTATTTTCAATTAACGGACAACTTGCATAATACTCGGAAACACATACAGCACACCCCACACCCCCACGGCAATACTCGGAATCGCTGGAATGAATCGTAATGAATGAATGAAGGCACTAACACAGCGCCGATTTAATGAAAGATGCAATATGGCTGAATGGGCGTGTTGGCCCTGATCTAATGCAAAGGACACCCACACGGAGCCGAGCCGAGGTCTCAATTTAATTAAGAAATGCTTTGGCTCTGGTATGCGAACTCGGCTCTCGAACCAACAAGTGGAAAAATACCTAGTACATCTGTCAAGACCAATAATAATATTCCAAGGAAACTTTGGCAATCAACAGGAGTTTATTCAGCAGGAACGCTGCGGCTGGAAATAGTTTAAATATAAACTCACACGAATAAAAGAACATTTATAACACTTTCAATACCAGACAAGCCAAGCTTTTAACATTTTAGTTCATTTTCTCTATACAGTTTTGGGTAAAAGCTCGACGGCATGTCTTTAATTTAGCTCCTGCCAAAGGCCATTTCTAGACAAAGTTGGGTAAAACCTTTTAAGAAGGTCGCTGGGCACGAAAATTGTGCCAGTAAAAGGTTCTCGCCTGTCACGTACAGCCCCGGGAATGTGTGAATTTTCACTTAAAGGATTGCGTTATCGGGGACATTTTCGGAAGCTGCGAAGGCAAACAACAACATTGGATAATGTCATTAGCAGTAAAGTTGAGTAATTTTGTTTATTGATAAGCCGCGAAAGGGAAAGTTGCAAGGCTACGGCGTGCCGAGGAGACTTGATTACAATCGCCGCCAAATCACAAGCTATGCTCATTAAAAGTTATATTTTCCTTCCTCCAAAAAAGGTCCCCCAAAAATGGACAAAATTGGATTAGAAACGAGCAGCAGCAGCAGTAGCAGCAGCCCCGAAAGAGTTGAAATGTCAACACTCTAGCCTGGTGGCTCTTCCCGTTGGTGTGCCATTTAATTTGCAAATTGTGCGGCGTAGAAAAGCGAGAAAAACCAAGGCACCAAAAACCTAAACTGACGGACCGTTAGAGCCTGCTGTTGTTGACAGTATTAATTGGGCACGTTAGCGCGCCGCCTCGCAGCGGAAACCGAAAATTGAATCGGTGGCTGGCTACGTGGCTGCCAAAGGATGCTGCCAAGCAGCCAGCAGGATGTAGGAACATCGCCTGCCGGCTGCAGCATGGCCTCAAAATTGAATTACGCTTGTTTTTCACTCCCTCTTCCAGCCGCAGAATTGCATTAGGCCAACAAGCAAGGCGGCCAACAAAAGCCACAGCAGCGACAGTGGTACACAGGCTCACCAATAATAGAGGGGCTTTCAACTGATGACCGGAGACAACGAAAGTTGTTGTCCTGTTGCCAGCCGACATCAGACAACCGACAGCAGGCAGCAGATTTTCCTGCCACAGGCCAGATGGCTCTTCCGGCCGCCTACACTCCGCATTACGTATACGCACCGTCATCGTGATTAGGCCAGAGCCCCCCGAAAAAGCCCAGCCATAAATTTCAACTGCAGAGCCGAGCTGAAATTTATGAACCACGGCACAAAACAAAATGGCCGCCCTGAAAGCTCAGGGCTATGTGTTTTACACTCGACCAAATCATCGCACACACACACACCCCCCGCAGGATGGGACAGAGGAGAGCTCCAGCCCAGACACATGAGCAATTGGGACTGGCTTTTAAAACTGGCAACTGAGCTGCCATTAACGCAATGCAAATAGAACCCTCCTCCTCCTCCGTCCCAATGCTGCCTCCCCTTGCCGGTGGCTGCTTATCAAACGTTGATGTTTTCTACTTTCGCCTTTTTTGTGTTATTACATTTTTCGTTCCTTTTTTTTTTCGTTTTTTTTTGTTCAGTTCGTTTTGCTGGCATTTTATAGAGCGTGCCAGTTTTATGTAAATTTTAAATATTACTCAAGAGGCGGTTTATTCGCTGGAACCATTGGCTTTATGACTGTGACTGACAGGCGGCGGCCGCCCCCGAACGGGGATAGGGATCCTGGGGAATGATGTGTGATATATACGACCATTTGCATAGTTGGATAAACACTCCAGGATGTGTACTAAATGAGCTACAAAGTGCCGCAGATAAGGGAGGTGTGCTTTAAGAGATAGTCCTGGCAAATGGGATTACAATCGCACTTTTAATGTTATAGATTTTTTCGGTGGAATAAAAGTCCTTAAGTGGTTAGAAAAGGTTAATAAAAACTTATTGAAATTCAAAGGTTAATTTCTAGAGGTAAAAAGGAATGCATGATACTTAAATATTCAGTACTTTAAGATTAAAGACACAGTTGTTTAAAGATTTCTTTCTCGAAAACGGAAGCCTGTTATTTAGTTTGAGTTTTAGACTTCCGTTGGCACACATGAATTCAAAAACTGTGAGATGCTAGCTCCCAGTTTCCAGCACCCAGCTTCCAGCTCCAGTGACACCCACGAAACTTTTCTGGCAGAACATTTCTCATGCGGCGCGAACAAGCGGAGAAATAGGAACAAAACACGTACGGACGTAGTCGTCTGCCGGGCTGCCGTTTTTACGATACGCCATAATTTGCTACTTTGAGGCAATTCCTGAGAGCTGCTGCCAGGAGCCAGGAGGATACGCTTGCTTTTATGTGTGTGCGTGCTGCGCCCAGTTCCGTTCCCGCTGTGCCGCCGTGCCCTCGTGTCCTCTTCCCGGCTCCACGTCTGTTGCATCGTTTGTTGCCATTACCCGCCTGGCCTGTCACTTCCGCGCTCCGTTAATATTTATGTTTTGCCAACGCTTGTCTTCGCTCTTAACGCAACTTTATCATCGTCTACGTCGCAGCAGGCATGAGAGAGAGAGAGAACCCGGGAACTCGGGAGCCCGGGCACAGCATCGCAACATTAACGTGAAGGGCTCAAACAGAAACTTTTGCCACTGACTGGGCTTCCTGCTCTGACTCGCTTTAGTTGACTTCCGGCCGTGCACTTTGCCGTCCGGCGGACATTCAATTTATCTTTATTCGAGCGCAAAGCAAACTGCTAACATATGTTTCCCGCCCCCGGTTTCCGCCATTACCATTACCATTTCCATATGGTCCATGCCCGTGTCCTGATTTCATTAGACTTTAAATCGGACGATAGGTCGGTGGGTCGGTCTAGTATCTGCATCGTTCGCACCTTGGCCAGCCTTGGGGGTCACTTTACGAGCGAGCATTAAATTTTATATATTTTCTCCGTTTCGCTTTGGCAGTGTGTTGGGTCATAAAAAAAGTGCGCTTGCCAAAACCCCTGGCAACTGGCAACTGGCAACGCAGGCTGTTCTGTCCTAATTGACCGCCAATTGGCACACCAGAAACGGGGTGGAACGACACGGGGTCGAAAAGTGCATCAATAAAATCGGTGTTAAAATTATTGGGCCTTTTGATGGGCTCTCTGATTAGCGATACATACGATCCGGATATCGATGTTATCGGAAGTCTTGTTTTTCGCCAATTACTTGAGGTATTTGTAAAATAACAGAAGATAAGGCAGAAAATTGAATCTTTGAGAGAGGTAAATTCACTTATTCTGCTTTTCCTGCCGAAAAATTATTGTAAGAGTTAAAACTGAAAAATCCAACTTATCGATGTTTTTAATATGAAAAATATTTTGTAATCGATTAAAATCGATAGCTTTAAAGTAAAGTTAACATGTAAAGAATATTTTTAAATGTTTTATAGATTTTATTTTTGCAAAAAAAAAAAAAATCAATATATATTTATATAGTATTACCACATAGTTGGATCCTTTCAAAGTATCTTTTAGATTTTTGAAGGGTAACATAAATCTGGTTATTCTCAGAAATTCTTTTTTATCTTTATATATATAAGCACCCATTAATCATTTTAAAACTTGGAAAATGCGACTAAATTCCACAAAATAATCTAGCGTGAACCATGTAAACAGAAAATTAAACTACTTGCCATTTTATTTGGTCTTTGTGGGCGTGTTAACTTTCCTGACTAACAATTAAGTACTGAAAAATTCGTGATAACCACTTAATTTGCATAAAAATTAGTATTTATACGCGGCACGAAACAACAAATGCCCAGAGCTATAAATATTAATTTGTGGCACAAACAATGACACACACAAAGCCGCACACACCGGTGGTCTTGATTTAAACACAGATAAAATACCCCGAAAACGGAGTCTAAAAAAAGGACAGTGTAAATTGAATTAAATGCGACAGCTGAAATAATATACACAAAACAAATAGTTTCGACTGGTGGGTCGAGGAGGGCTGGAGCCCACCCACGACGCTGGCGGCAATTAAGGAGCCGGCCCCGAGCAGCCCGGAGTGAAATTGCACACACACACCGAGTGCGAAGTGGCACCACAATCACCGCGCAGGGCTGACCACAGAAATTGTTGCTTTCGGGCGGACCAGAGGAGACCGTTAATTTCGCTGGCAAATGGGAAGTGGAAAGTGGGAAATGGCAAATGGCAAATGTCAAATGGAGAGCGGTCGAACGAGGCATCGTTAGCACCCACGCTGCAGGACTATATCCTGGAAATGGTAATAGCGATGGCGATATGTCCGGCCGTGTCCTGCCTTGACATGAAATTTTAATATTGCCTTTAAATTTAAGTAGCCCAGCGAGGTTTTTGCATTCAGCTCTTGGCAGCGTTTCAATTGGACTTTCCCTTTTTATTTTCTCTTCTTTATTTATATTTGTATATCCTTGGGAAATGTGTGCCTGTGAGTGTGTGTGTGTCTGTGCGGTTCAGGAGGCCAAATGTCGCGTCGATAAATTTCTTGTGGACTCGCCGCCTTTGGCTGACTCCGATTTATTTATTTATATTGAGGCCGCCGTTGCTTTGATTTTATTATGTTTGCCGCCGTCTCCAGGTGGGCGGCCCACAAACAAACCAAACAGAGAAAAAACTGGGAACCCCAGTTTGTCCTTTGATTCCCTTGGCGATGGCATTTCACCCAAATATAATATTTATATAATTTCAGCAGCATTGCGCCGACGGAGGGATTTCTATTTGCATACAGAAAGCATATTTCAATCAGGCCAAATCCGAGTCGAGCGACATGTGCAAATATTTGTTTCTTAACTTTTGTGCTCGCCAGAGCCTTTGTTTTGCTAATGATGATGACCCGAAAAGGAGCATATATGCTTTTCTATATATAGAAGGGGCAACTTTGGTCCTGCAATCAAAAGTTGCGTGTGTCGAGAGCAAATTGTGTCAAGCGGCGTTAAAAATGCATTGTACACTTTTCTTCAGGAGCGCTTGTCGCCTGCTCGCTTGTCCTGCCTGTTTGTTTGCCAAGCAATTTGGGCGCAAGATGAAATAGTTCTTACTCTTTTGTATTTCCCTTTTTTTTTTGCATAATTTTAGCAACAAAGGCAAGGGCATGCACACAGACACACACACGGGCACACTGGCACACACTTGCACACACATCCCCGAGTCGCAGAGAGCAAGTGCAAATAGTGTAAATGTCCTTGAAAGAGCCAACAACTTTGGCCCTGGCGCCTGCTTGCAACAAGAACAAGGGGAAAAAGCAAAACACAGAAAAGGGAGCCAAGAAGCGCATGTACAGGTGAAGGATTTACACGATTAAATGATGAAGTTACTCCATGGCAAAGCCCACTTTTCGGGGCAACAGCAACCAGGCAGCGCCATCGATTTTGTGGCTAAAGCAATTTCTGGCCATAACGAGCTAAACTCGTGTCTGCACAGCAGCGAAAATTGAATAAATTAATTCATAGAAAATTATAGAGATTTAGCGCTGATTGCCGGGATACCAGGGGAAATGACAGGACGCAGGACGCAGGACATGGGACAACAGACAGGCAACAAGCCTGCGTGGCGGAGCGACACACGTTTTCTGAATGCACAATTATTAAATAGGCTGACAAAAGGCTGACGGGGTATCGGGAGTGGGAGTATATTGTAGAGAGTAGGGAGCGCGAGGAGGCAGCAAAGGACATGGCGTCGTTTTTACTCGTTTTGGCCACATCACATGTGCACATTTCGCAGAGAGCACTCGAGAGCGCTGCTTCTGGCTCTCTCGTATCGATCCGCAAAGCGAGCAAAAGTCAACTGGAAACTGGAAAGCAACCACCAAAAGGAAGCACCACATCCTGCTCCAAGCCTCCCAAGCATAAACGAAACCCAAACCGAAACAAAGACCGATACCGAGACCGAAACCGAGTGCGAATACGAGTCTCAGTCCGAATCCAAGTGCTTCTCTCGCCTCCTCGCCGCTGACATTGGTGACAGTTTTTCTCTGGTCAAAAAACTGAATGTACAAAGCCCAGGGAGGAAGGGAGGAGGGCCGGACAGAGAATGACTCAACATTTTGTGGTTATGCAGGAGCCACGTGCAAATGATTTTTATAGAAATACAAAACAAAAACCGAAACGAAACCAAACACGACGAAAGCTGGCCCAACTTGTCAATGTCAATTGATAGTGAAAGCGAGCGAGGAGCAGCTGGAGGATGGGGCGTGCTAGGCGTGACACATCATGGACTCCGCCAAGCTCAAAGACAGCGGGCAGCAGCTGTTGGCAGCTGGCTGGAAAACGTGCTCCCAGGATTGACATCCTGGCACAGCACACACACACTCACACAATTAAATATTAATGCGCGAAATTAAGTGAAAAACGGCAAGGGCATTAGTTGACTTGGGCTTGTCGAAAGGATTAGCCAGCACAACTTGTGGCATTAACACCGAGCTTAACTTGTCGAAAAAAGCAGCCGAATAATTGGATTTTACTTTCAGTTTTGTCTCCGTCTCCGTGGCAGGATCCAAGGTGTCTTCTTTGGTTGACACGAAACGGAAGAAGCTAAACTGAATTTTTGGGTGCGGATTGTTTGCCGGAGATTGATGAAGTGGTGCCCCCAGCAGAAACAGCAGGAGCGGAGAAGGTCAAACGATACGGAGAGCGGGGAGAAGTGAAAATGGGGCAACACAATCAGTCAACTTGGGGCGAAGGAAACTATGAACACACAGCAAAACTGTGGTTTTCAGAAACAGTTCAAGGATATGTCAAGGGGTTTTCTCATGAAGTCGACCAATCTTGTTGTCAAAAGGGACGAAATTAAACTTGTTACTTTATAAATTCCTAGAAAATGCATTTACTGAGGAACTAAGCGAATGAATTTAATTTAATTAAATTTCAGAAAATCTTACAGAAAAAGAATACTAAATAGAATAAAGGACTTTTGCTAATCACAGATTAAATAGAATTCCAGAAATAATGCAATTGAATCAATCTTTAGAACTCTCCTCACAACTCAATTAACAATTCCACGAACCATTGCAATTCAAAAGCAATTTATCCAATTTTCTTTGCATTTAAAAAGAGCAGAGGAAATAGAAATTGCCTGCCATAAAAGTTAAGGCCAGCCGGGGAAATAAATCAACTCGGTCCGTGAGGAAACCGAGCCGTATATATGCGGGATATATGATATATAGGAGAAGAAACGAAATTATCGGGCTTTTGGTTTTGCAGTTTAAGCAATTATGTTCAGTCACGTGAGAGCGTGCGGAATGCAATGAAATATGCAGGAGGAGCCGCCGCCGAGTGGCAGCTATGATAAATGTGGCATGGCGGACAGGACCACCGCCTCTGGCTCTGTCTCTGTCTCTGGCTCTGCCTCTGCCGAGTGCAGTGTTGGGCCAAATGTTAAAAGGTACAAATTGCAAGGTCACATTGGCACGCCATGTCAGGAGTTGGAGCAAAGTCAGGATTCGGAGTCACGGAAGACTAGAAGAGACTAGACGATGGATGATTCTACGGGGACACGATTGTGGAGTCAAGCACACACTCTACTCACCTTTTGCCAGCTTCCTCGCCCTCGAGTCCCTCGCCGCCGGCGGCTGCTGCTGCCTCCGGATCAACAGCAGCGGCCACCGCCTCCGAGGATGTGGAGGCGGCTGCTGGTGCGGCTGCGGCCGCCTCTCCTGTGGGCGCGGGCACGTCCTCGTCGCCAGCGCCGCCCTTCACGGCGCCCACCAGCGACGTAAATTGATTTGTTAGGCCCGAAAACATGTTCGCTACTGGTTACTGGTGCTGGTGCTGCTCCTGCTGCCAAGGATTAGCCTGCTCGCTGGTTGCTGGTGTGCTGCCTTGCTGCTAACTGCGTGTGTGAGAGGTTGCTCCCAACCAGAAAACGTGCGCACGTTCGGCTCTCTCGTCGCTCGGTCTCTTGCGCTCTTTTGCCTGGCAGATGCTCTCCCGCTCCTTGCGCCAACTTTATTACACACTGGGCAGAATGTATTTTGTAATGGGTTTGCTGCTTGCTTTTCGTTCAGTGTTTCGCACCACAGAAGTTTCACTTTCAACGCTCGGCGTTATGTAAATTCTCGCATTTAACTTTCTGAGACTCGCTTTTCACGCTGCAGCAAGATGGTCGTTTAGTCGTTTGGATGGATGGATGGATCAATGGAAGGGAAGAGAAGAGCCGAGCTCAGGTTTAGTTGCAAAATGACGTTGCACAGCGTTGTGCGTGGCGGCGGTGGGGAAAATCAATAAAACGGGCATAAATTTTGAACGGCCTGAAAAACGGGGCACAATTACACGATACTATGTACTACGCTACGATTCGATCGATTTTCCACATGGACACGCTCGAGTTTTTCTTTTTCTTTCTTTTTTTTGCACAACAACAACAATGACAACAAAAGCAATCTCTGCGTCGAAGCCAATTACCACTTGAGCTTTTTTCCCTGCCAAAACTGTGGATTTTCTTTGCGTTCAAGGAGACGTTGGATTCTCGGCTGCCCACTTCGAAGGTCCTCTGAAAACTGACGGAGCAGCGGAATGTCTTGGACTCAAATAGCGAGCTGCCTGCTGCTATGGCGTCGGGCGTCCTCTCTCTAGCTTCGCTTTCTCCTGGAAAAGCGCAGCTTTCCCACTTCGCCTGCTTCCGCTGTCTTTCTTGGCTGGTGGTGGGTTTTCCCTTATGCGCTGGAATGTCCGTCGCTGGGTGTGCGCATGTGCCAGCTGTTTTTTAGCGTTCTTAACTCGCAATTAGACAAAACAATTGACACGTATAAAAACAAATAGTATCACTACGCAGCAAGAATCTGTCTTGGTTCTTGTTTCGGAGTTTCGAACAGCTGACGATTGATGCCATTTCCGATTTTTTCCCGTCAAATTCCGATATTTTTGAAGACTGATTGCGCGAAATTTTTGAAAACAGCGGAAATTACCGCTTTTTTATAATATTATAATACTTTGTCTCATAAAGTCTTAAGATATAAGGACTCTGGTGGGAACGGCCGGTTTGAAGAACTAGCACTAGTTGCTTTAGAAATCCTGACCCTTCCCATGGTTTGAGCTTTAAAAAGGTTACACGCTGTTTTAAGCATAAGGTCCGTATATAGGAATATATATTTAAATTCGAAATTTATGACTTAAAATATTAGGTATGGAGTGCGTCGATGTAATAAGAGCTTTTTTGATTACCAGCTGCCAAGCAGCTGCTTAGCAACACTTAACAACCATGATTAATATTCGTCCGAAAAGGGAGAAAATTTACAGGACATATTTAATATAATTAACGATTACTTATTTCTGTATAACATATCTATAAATTTTCTATTGTTTTCCTTGTTTGCTTTTCCTTGTGTTACTCCTTTTGTTTAATGTAATATGTTTAAACTGTTTACTTTTAAATCACCTTTTTTACTCCGAAATACCGCTTTTCTAGCTGTTTTCCAGCTTTTTTTGCTCCGAAAACATGTGACATCACTATTTAAGCGGCTGTTCGGAACAATTTTCAAAAATGAAATATAAATTCAGGAACAATTACAGTTTCCTTAAGGGATTACTACACCCTATATCGCTTAGAGAGCTCTATTTTGAAGCTATTGACTTCATGGTTTCCTTAATAATCCCACTTGCAAATGGTAACACACTCAACATCATGTTCGTAAAACTCTATTTACACCAACAGACTTTCAGTTTTTGTACTTAACATAGTTTTTATATCAATTATCAGCTAATTAGTTCGATGGGAGGCAATTTGGAGTCTCAGCGACGCTGCCGCGCCCTGCTCTGCGGCACCTCCTCCTCTGGCGCTTCCGCAACATCCTCCGCGGCCTTCGATTTCGGCGTCTGCTGGGCCTTAATCTCGTGATCTATCCGTTCCTTGGCACGGAAGACTTTCGACTGGAGGTAGAAGGAGCCGCCCTTGGACCGCTCGTTAACGTTAAACAGATGCTCATAGTTCTTGACGACGCATTCCACATTCTTGGTGTCCTCCACGTTCAGAATCTGCTTGGCTTCCTCCAGCGTCATGCCTAAAAAGTGTCTTTATTAGTATTTAAGATTTTCTTGGAAAAACGAGATCCTTACCTGTACGCAGGTTGGACTCTGCGCTCTTCTCGCCCTGCTTGCCGCCACCCGCACGCCGAGCGGCTTCCTGTGAGGCGGCAATCTCCTGTCTCAGGGCCTTGGTGAAGGCCCGTCCCACCGCCTGGGCGCCCAAGACGATGATCTGTGCGATGTATTTGGCCATGGCGGCTGTGCTTTTCTTCCGTTTGCTGCTCGGCCTTGAACGTTAAACTTGTGGCAAGCTGGGATCCGGCTGAATTTTGGGTGCCTCAAAAACGTGTCGCTCAAATTACGCAACAGTTGATTTACGTTTAGTGCTGCCGCTTCCAAGTTTTTTTAGCTTTCCTAAAAACAGAATCAAGGCGCTATTATAAGCATAA
>VNJR01011555.1:0-13847 GCA_008042585.1 Drosophila punjabiensis | reverse complement strand
ATAGTGGATTGGACTGGACGTGCCCGAGCTGCCTGCATATTAAATATGAGGATTTTTATGAGGCAAACTCACCTGGAGTTTCAGTTGCTGGCGGCCGGTTTCAAGGAATTGTCAAACCGTTTCCAGAAGGCGGAACATCACTTCAAATCACTACAACTGCTAAGTGACCCGGAAAACAAACCAAGGAGTGACCTTTCTAATTGCCTTCTGCCTATTTCAGACCCTGCGAGCACTCCTCTTATGCAGTTCACCTCTCGAAATAAACCTACGGATAACGCCGTGGCCGTGGACGACGGCTCTGATGACGAAGTTGCATTAGCCACCAGATCTGGTCCGGATGATTTCGACGTGTCCCCGGCTCTGCAGCTTATAAACATCGACCAGGCATCCCAGTCTCATGCTGCTGCCTCCAACGTCGCTCATTTGGCGTAAGACGCTCCTCCAGTGGCTCCTCCGGTGGTAATCGCTCCCGCGGCGGTTCCTCCGACGGTGATACCTCCGGCGGTCATCATTTCTGCGCCGCCAATCACCCGCACTGGTCCCCAATCTTCATGTATTTCTGGAGTTGCACAAAGGAGTCCAGCACCACTGGCTGGTGTTGCCCCCAAAAAATTTGCCTTTGTTTCCCGCCTCAATCCGGGAGCTTCCGAACACGACGTTAAAACCCATTTGAGCAACAAATTTAATATTTCTAGTACTGAATTTACCGTCTGAAAATTCAATTTTAAGCAAGGACGTGAAATATCCTCGTTTAAAATTGGGCTTTCCGACTCTTTACTGGCTAGGGTTCTTGATACTTCAGTTTGGCCTGAACATGCCATAGTTCATGAATTCATTAATAAAAGTAATCCTCGTAAGTAAGTGAGTAAGTAAGTGACTCCCTCTAATAGAGCTCAAAAAAACTGATTGATTCATTTCTCCTTCACTATCAGAATGTTCGCAGTTTATTAGGCAAACTTAGTAAACTGCACGTTAATAGTGCCTCCTTCGATGCCAATGTTATTGCCTTTACTGAAACTTGGCTCAACTCGTCCGTCTCTGATAGCGAATAATTTGCTAGTAACTACGTCGTCTATAGATGTGATCGCCAACTTCGTAGCGGCGGCGGTGTTCTTATCACAGTTAAGTCTGATTTAGCTTCCGAATTGGATCGCATTCAAGTTCATGACTACTCTGTTTATGTCTCATGCTCGTACATCCCACCCCGGTCTGACAGGAACATTTACTTGCAGCATGTCTCATTAATTCTGAACATTCATTCTACTCTTGGTGCTAACGATCACCTTATTGTTATAGGAGATATCAACCTTCAGTCCATATCTTGGATGCCCTCCCCTGACTCGAATGTTCTTATTCCCACTGCGCCCCATGATTTTATTCACGGCCTTATTGACCTTTCATTGGGACAAATAAATCATGTAAGGAACAGTGGTGACAAAGTCCTAGACCTTATTTTTGCGTCGGAGTTTGCTAATGCCTACGTTTCTAGAATTGACCCTCTCTCCAGCCCCGAAGACGCTTATCACCCGTAAACTTAGTCGACCGTTTCTATGACATTATATACTCTGGTTTTGACATGTTTGTTCCGTCGTTTTCCCATTCGGAAGTCTCGCATAAGCCTCCCTGGTTTTTTCGTCGACTTTCCAACTTGAAAAATGTGAAGTCTAGACCTTTCAAAAGGTTTAGTAGAACAGGGTTGCAAGTCGACCGTGCTAGATACTTAACAGCACGCTATAATTTTTTGACAGGTAATTCTAAGTGCCACAATAACTACCTGAATCGGAGTAGAAACGAGTTCCAGGCGAACCCTAAGCAATTTTACGCGTTTGTCCTGTATTTATCTCAATAATGAGTGCGCTTCTAACGAGCCTGACATCGCGAACTTATTAAATAAATTTTTCCAATCATCGTACCCATCTATTATTTTCGATACTACCTCATCGTATCCATATCCTCTTCCGCACTCCAATTGCATCTTCATGCCCACTATCAGTGATGATGATGTTCTTCAGAACATCAAAACACTCAAACCTTCCTTCTCTTCCGGTCCAGATATGGTACCTAGCTATGTTTTGAGAAATTGTGCTAGTGCGCTAAGTAGTCCACTGTCCAAGCTGTATCAGTTGTCTCTTCAGTTTTCATTTTTTCCTGAATGTTGGAAGGAATCCTTCATAATTCCCCTGTATGAAAAGGGTAGTAAATCCAACATCGAAAACAACAGAGGGATTGCAAAGCTTAGTGCGATTCCAAAATTATACGAACTTTTAGTTACTAGTCAGCTTCAACACCAATGTAGCTCATTAATGTCAACCTCGCAGCATGGCTTTATGAGACAACGTTATACCTCCACAAACCTTCTTTAGTTTTGTGCTGTCATTAGAAACGCGTTTAAATTCAACACACAAACTGATGTTATTTTTACAGACTGCAGCAAAGCCTTTGATTCTGTGAACACCTCTTACTTATAAAAAAACTTACACTTTTGGGCTTTCCTGTTTTGATGATCAAATGGATCACCACTTATTTATCGAACCGAACTCAAAAAGTAGCTGACGAATTCAAACTCATACGCTTTTGCAAACTGACTTAAACAATATGTTTTCCTGTTGCAACAACAATTTGTTATTCCTCAAACTTCGAATGTAAATTTATGTCTTTTTTTTTTAAACAACTGGTTCATTGCAAATTATTCTATTGGGACAAGTGTTCTTGAACGCATTTACTCAGTTACTGACCTTGGAGTTCTGTTTAAGCATAACTTAAACTTCACCGACCATATTGGCATAATCGTTGGTAAAGCCAAAGGGGTTTTTGCCTTCGTAAAGCGCTGGTCGAAGGAGTTTGCTGATCCCTATACCACTAAACTCCTTTATGTCTCTCTGTTCGCCCAATTCTGGAATATTGTTCGTGCGTATGGTCACCTCAATATGCGAAATTTCAAGACCTTATTGAATCAGTTCAGAAACAATTCCTTTTGTTTGCTCTACGGGGACTTAACTGGGAATCACATCGTCACCTCCCTTCATATAACGACTGCGGCTGCGTCTTCTGTCCCTGCCCTCGCTGAAGGATCGTCGGACCTGCCACGAAGTGATGTTCCTTCACAAACTCATTAATGGTCACATGTCTTCATCGTATCTATTAAGTCAGTTGAGTTTCTCCGTCCTTTCAAGACCGTCGCGTTACTTTCGACCGATTGCACTAAATGTGTGTAAATCAAGTTTTTAGATGCACGACCCTTTCCGCGTTTTATGTACGACCTAATTGTCCTTTGATGTTAACAGTGAAATTATTTTAAGACATTATTTAAGACTGCCCACCTGATGTGAGTCGGAGCATATCATTAAAAAACACTCCTTACCCGGTCAGGTAAGGATACCCGGTAAGGATTTGGCTTACAATGGCAGAAACTTTCAATTTTCTAAATAAATAAATAAATACCAAACTTTTTCTTATCCTTTATCATGTTTGTTACAAAATATGCGGCAGCTTTCTCTCCAAGACTACTATCTTTCGCTTTCACACGTTCCCAAGCCCTATCAATTCAAACAGAGTCTGCTTTATGTCTATCACCCAAAACGTTACTATTGGAATACTCTATATCATGCGTTCTGCATGCTTCATCTAAACCGTTAATTCCACGATCGCCTCGCGCTAATCGTTTCTCTAGCTTCGTACCAGGACCACAGAAGTTATAACCAGGCAAATGTGCCTCAAAAGGAAGGAAATTAATCAATTTATTTACGAGACTAGTACCCTGCTTGACATTTGTTTTATGACTGATTATATTATAAAATGTTTACCCATTTTATAACAACCTCAATTAACAAAAGATTGTCAATGAATGAAGTACTTATTATAACAACATGCCTTTATTAAGACAAAATAAAAGTATTATAGTTAGAAACATTGAAGGTGGAGGGCATGGTGGGAACATGCCTCCACGTCACAGCACTTTGTTACCAAATAGAATTAGAGCCTTAATTATTGGTCCATCAAATTGTAGAAAAACGAATGTGATGATAAGTCTTATCGAAAGTTCAAATGGTCTCAAATTTGAAAATATTTATATATTTTCAAAGAGCTTGCATCAGCCGAAATATCAGTATTTAGAAAAACTAATTAAACCAATACAAGGAATGGGATACTTCACATTTTCAGCGAATGACGATGTTTTATCACCGCAGGAAGCAAAAAGTAATTCGATTTTAATATTCGATGACGTAGCTTGTGAAAAGCAGAACAATATAAGAAACTATATTTGTATGGGACGACATAGAAATATTGATTCATTCTATCTATCTCTATCTTATACTCATATACCGAAACATCTGATTCGCGACATTGCAAATTTTATTATAATGTTTAAACAAGATGATTTAAACATGCGACACATTTATCGAGATCATGTGAATAGTGATATGGACTTTAAATTTGTTATGGAAATTTCACGAAAGTGTTGGGAGCAGAGATATGGTTTTCTCCTTATTTCGAAGGATAATGAAACGAATACTAGACGCTATAGAAGAGGTTTTGATGAATTTATTATATTATAACATTAACATTTATATAATTATACTGAGTTGATTGTTGATTAGACAGTTCAGAAACAAACGTCATAATGAGTACATCGCTAACAATTACCTTAACTGGAAACACATCACTTATAAGCGAAAACTTTTTCCCACCAATTGAATTAAATCGAAAAGTGAATGTGCACTCACTTTTTACACATTTAATTCAATACCAAATGTTGATATGCAGAATAATCTATTCCATATTGGAAATTTAGTTATTGAAATACCTGTTGGTTCATATGAGTTTGATGATGTAACGAAATAAATTTTTAATAAGCTAAAAGAGTATGATCTTCATGAGAGTGTTAAAATTGAATGTAATAATAATACATTTCAAGTTCAAGTTCTCACAAAAAATGAAACTATATATTTCAACGAACGATCAATTGATAGCTCTTTGGATTTAATAAACGGATATTAAGCCACATAATGATGAAATATAAAACTCGGATAATCCTATAAATATTTTTAAAGTTAATTCCATTAGATTGGAATGTAAAATTATTAGCGGATCGTATGTGGGAAAGAAACCAAATCATGTACATCACGAATTTGGTATCAATGTGCCCCCTGGCTCTAAAATGAATATAAATCCTAGAAATATTATTTATTACGCTGTCAGCTGTAGAGAAATAAGCACGTTTGAAGTACGGGTATCTGATCAGAGCGGAGATTTAATTAATTTGCGATTAAAAGCCTGTCTCTACCCCCCTTATAAACATTACTAAACCAAAAGCTGAAGTGAAAACATCATCAGCATCATCAAACATCGTCTCAAGGAGCTTCACACAAACGAGCTGCTCTATCATTAAAAAATAAATTGATTTTAAAATCACTAGGGTTTAAAATTAAATGACTGAAATTTGTCATGTCCAAGAAAAGCCTATCAGTGATGATAGTATCGTTAAACAAGAAAGGAAGCTAACTTCGGCATGCCGAAGTTTGTATGCCCTTGCAGATTCCAATTGTGTGAATTATAATCTATAATATAATACGAACTACTTTTATATTCATACAATTTTTACAGCTTTACATTTTTTTACATTTTTTACTTTTTTACATGTAAAGCAAAATTTAATTTTTCTCCACATTTACCGATTGTTTGTATGGCAGCTATACGATACAGTCGTCTGATTCTTTTGAAATTTACAACAAAATTCTGAAAAAATATGAAATACCAGCACCTCAAAGTAGAAGAAATTATGTTGAAAATTGACAAAGTCTTAATTTTTTTTTCTAAAACTTTTCTATGACCGTTTCTATGGCAGCTATATGATATAGTAGTCTGATTTTTATAAAATTAAATCTATTAATCAGAAACATTATAAAAAGCTTATAACCGAGAGTTGATCAAGATATGTTAAAAAACAGTGAAGTAATAATTTTTTTTCAACAAATTTACGGATCGTTTGTATGGCAGCTATATGATATAGTTGACCGATCCGGCTCGTTCCGACATATATACGAGTGAGAGTATATAGAAGACTTTCTGCAAAGTTTCATTCAGATAGCTTTAAAACTGAGGGACTAGTTTGCGTAGAAACGGACAGACAGACAAACAGACAGACAGACAGACAGACAGATAGACGGACAGACAGACATGGCTAGATCGACTCGGCTGTTGATGGTGATCAGGAATATATACACTTTATAGGGTCGGAGATGACTCCTTCACTGCGTTGCAAACTTCTGACTGAAATTATAATACCCTGCAAGAGTATAAAAAGAGTACCATACATCATAATATCATAACATCAACCCTCAAGAACTTTTTATCCATCGGTCAAAAGGAGGGACATCTTTATCGCAATGCTGGATGGAGCGGAGGGGGGAATATCAGATCTGGCGGTCATTTCTCCTTTTCTGTCCCTTTAAAGCTTCTTTTGGTCTTTTGCGAGGACCACCGCAAACTTATTTTAAGCTTAAAACATTAATCCTCATACTAACTAAAAATACAGATGACATGTATTTTCAAACAGTTGATGGAAAAATAAATAATATTGCTATACACAGTATAAGTTGGAAAGTTCCCCATATTGTTTACAAAATACAAAGATTAAAATGTATAATATAGTGATAAGTGGTACTAGTTTACCAATTTCATTTCGCAGCTGGGATTGTTATAAAAACCCCACATTGGTGCAGGGAACACATCAAGTATGGAATGCTAAGCTGGCAGCAAATAAAGAACGACCATGGTTCGCCATAATCGCATTTACGTTAAATGGTGAACTAATTACAAACAATTTGAGAAATGCAAAGGTATATCTAAATTCTGATGTCTATCCCTATGAGGATTTGAATGTTAAATATGATGAAAATCGTTTTGCTGTCTTCTATGATATGTATGCAAGATTTCAAGAAAGCTATTATAATAGAGAGGCTCGTCCACTTCTATCTCTATCGGAATTTATGAACAGGGCACCTATTGTAGTTGTTGATCTTTCCTACCAAAATGAGAGTGTGAAATCAGGACCCATTGATATTAAAATTTCGACTGAACTAACTCCACCGAGTGTAATGAATACAAAGGTATATTGCCTTCTCATTCATGATCGTCTAGTTGAATACACACCATTAACTGGCTTGGTTTAACGTGTCGTTTAAAAAGTAAAAATTTCTTCAATCAATTTTTGGAAATCGTTGGAAGAAGACGTATACGGAACAAAACATATAAAGAAAAATATAAAAATAAAATGTTTGCAGTCAACGGAATGAATACCACATCTAATATTGCGGGGGTGCGGCGCCCGACTTCATTGACTTTCCTTTTCGTTGTTTTGAAATGACTTTTGAGAACGGGTGTTATACGATCGCTTATCCTTTTTTATGGCTTCACTCACCCCGCCCATTGTTGTATGAGTCGAAACCTTCTTGGGAACTCTTCAATTAGCCATCTTCTTAGACAACCTTTTTGTTCGGCGCCTGACTTCATTGACTTTTCTTCATTTCGAAATGACTTGGTCGGGGTTCAGCGCCCACATTCATTCACTTATGGTATACGATCGCACGTCCTTTTTTTATATCATCACTCACCCACCCATTGCGATATAGTAACCTTCTTGAGAACTCTTCAATTAGCCAACTTCGTTGACAGGGTCACATTCTCATCCCTACAATTTTTCGTTGCATAGACTGATGACGGTGAGTGTCCTCAGTCTTCTTTTCTTTCCTTTTCCTTTCTTCTTTAATGGACTCGTGTGCTCAGGTGCAGCCTCCATCCTTCTTTGGTATGGGATTTAATTGTGGGAAAAATCCCAACCCAATTAGCGGCATCATCAAAAACTGGCCCATTTGTTAGGTATTCAGACTTCTCCTGACTTACCGGTCCGAATTATTCTAGGCCTCCCTGGCCCGATTCTCATTGGCTCTCCTGCCGGTGACACCCCCTCGTCGTCCCGCTGGTTACAATCTGTGCCTCCTTCTGATCTCTCTGCGCTGGGGCTCTCTCTGGTTACTTCGGTTTTATCATCTTCTCACTGCTCGTTCTTCTCACGCTGACGTTCTACTTTGAGTACATCTTCAGATTCCCTCGATGACACTTCTGCAGCTGGAAAGTCAAAAATCTTAGGCTCGTCTTCTTGAATTTCGTTAAATAATACGTCGCGGTTAACAACGACCTGCTGCGTCTGCTGATCGTACAACTTGTACCCTTTTGATTCTAGAGAATATCCAACGAATCGATATTCCTTTCCTTTGGCCTTAAATTTTCCACGGTGACCTTTGTCTAGCCCCACCGCCAACGATCCAAATATTCGCATATGACTTACATTGGGTTTTTCGCTACTAAACGCCTCATAAGGAATGATTCTGACAAGAGCTGCAGTTGGCGACCGATTTCAGATGTAACAAGCTGTCATCACAGCCTTTGCCCAAAGGCTCTCCGGCATTCCTGATTGAACAAGCAAACTCCTGGCCTGAAGCAAATTGTCAAAACGTATATTAACAAACTCACGGCCATTATCACTGCGTATTGCTTTTATCTTGCGTCCGAGTGACTCTCTACCATGTTTTTGAAAACTACAAATTTGACGTTTACCTCGTCTTTGGACTTTCTTCCCCAATTTATTTATTTTCCATTGGAGCACAGACATCCGTATGAATAATCTCCAGCTGGTGCTTGGCTCTGCTTTCAGACACTGGAAAGGGCTGCATATGTATCTGGCTCTTCATACACGACAGGCACTGGCTTCTCTTTGAAAAATTAACACACTTAATGCCTTGCACCATAGAATGTTTTACTAGCTCGGATAAGCTGGCATAATTTAAATGCCCAAATCGATTATGCCACAAACTTGCACTAGTCTGCATAGCGCCAAAACAAGCATTCCGCTCGCTCTCAAAAATAAATAGCTTGTTTTTTTTTGCGCTCTCAACACTTCTTCTCCATCCTGGTATACAGTCGCATAGTCTTTGCGAAATGTTACAGTACATTCTCGAGAAACTGCACAATT
Organism: Drosophila punjabiensis; assembly: GCA_008042585.1. NCBI lineage: Eukaryota > Metazoa > Arthropoda > Insecta > Diptera > Drosophilidae > Drosophila > Drosophila punjabiensis. Next base: position 4,816 of record VNJR01011555.1, on the reverse strand, counting down.
GATAGACATAAAATTTCTTTTATTTCTGGAACGTGCAATACATTCCGCAACGTCAGATTGCAATGATCTGTTTTTACAATCACGTCACCTTTACCAACTGCTCTTATTACGTTGTTGTCTGCCAAAATAATGTGTTTCACTTGCACCACATAATACGAAAAAAAAGATTTCGAGTGCAACACATATGAGCTGTAGCCCCGCTGTCAAGACACCAGCTAGACACTTCTAACTCTCGTACGTCACTCGCTGGCACTACTGTATATGATCTGTTTTTGTACTCTCTCTTTTGGCAATCCGTTTTTACTTTGTGCTTTACTCTGACTTCTAATTTTTCTCTTCTCTTACTCCATGTGTTCTCCGATTGCGACCAAAAATAAAACTGGAAATGAACAACTAGCTTTCCAGGCAAAGGAAAGCTAACTATTCATTTTCAGCTTTATCTCTGGTTTGACTGTTTCTTCTCTCTCAAGGGCAATGTGTCCCTCGTTTCCATTGCTATGACGAAATTTTCGTATTCTCTGCTTAAACTCGACAGTTATATTATTACCCTTAGTTCGTCTCCTAACTTAATTTTCACTTCACTGAGTTTGTCCACTGTCGAACAGAACGAATTTATATGCACTGCAATATCGTCATTTTCCGCCATACGCATCCCGAGTAATTTTTTGTATAAAGAAACAGTAGGTAGGATAAGGGGCTTCTGCGCCACTTTTTTGGTCACAACTTTTGTTGCTGTAATTTTTCTTTGTATATTTTTTGATAATGTTGCTGTTGTAATTGTTGTTGTTGTTGTAATTTTTCACAATTAAAAGTACACTGGGAAAAAAATAAATAAAGTACACTGAACAAAATTATTTTCACATAAGTACACTGAAAATAAATAAATTATTTTTTTATTTTTTTTTAATTAACAAATTTCTTAAAATTAATTTTAGAAAATTTTCAAAAATTATTTATCTTTAAATATTTGTATTAAAAATATTGAAAAATTTACATAAATTCATTTTTAAACATTTTTTAAAAATGATTTATTTTTTTCAGTGTACTTTTGTGCAAATAATTTTTTTTCAGTGTACTTTACTTATTTTTTTCAGTGTATTGCACACTGACAGAAATCCCAAACCTTCACCCCCGGCACCCGCCCCAGCGTCCGTCCCCGCCCCAGCGCCCGATCCCCGCCACAGCGCCCGCCCGCGGTCCGCGGATGCATTTGAATTTCGCAATATTTTGTTATTAGCGGTTCAGAAAAAAATTAAAAAACAGGTAGTTGTTTTTTAATTTAATGCTATATTTTCAACTTTTTTTAATTTGAATACACTTATACCGTTATGGTTTATACAAAAATAAAAATTGTTTTCATTAATATCTATTGGATTATCTGGGAAAGAAAATGCAATAAAATGTTTTGGAATAAATACATTTCAGCATATAGTGCAAGTTTTTTGTATTAAATGTCCAATTATTTAATATTTTATTACGAACAAGAGCTCCAGCTATTCGTATAATAACGTAATCCACTTCTTCATTTTCGATTTTCTTTAACAAATTTATTTTTCCTAAATTTGTAAACATATCCTTCCAACATAACAAGATGTGATCCTCGGTATGTTCTTCACCATTCACAGCTGCACTCCCCGTTCTCTCCATAAACCAGAAAAGTGATGTCATCGTTGTTGAAGACTTGTTCTCGATTAAAGTTTTTGATAGACTAATTTTGTATATTTTAAATGAGGTAGCTTTTATAGTTTCCCTCTCTTTGTAAAAAATGCTTGATAATGCAACGTTTTATATTACTCAAATATAGATTGTGTTGACCTTGAATTTGTGTTATAATGTTAAAAATAAGTATGTTTTTATATAAATAATGTACTTACAAATGTGATAAGAAGTCAAATATTGTTGTTCTCTTGGTTATATTACTCAGTTATAGATGGGGTTGACCTTTAATTATAATTACAATGTTACAAAATAAACGTGTTTTTATATTAATAATATACTTCCAAAATGTGATAAGAAGTCATAATTTGTATTGCCTCACGTTCATAAACCAATTTTTGTTGAATGAATTCAAAATATTCTTGTTGTTGTTGTCGTTGTTCTCTTTCAATCTCATCTACCTCATCTACTTCATCTTTATTGTTAATGTCATTTTTAATATTTTCATGATTAAAATTTATAATAATATTTTCAATATTTTCTAAACGTATATGTATATTTAAAAGTTTTTTTTTATCTTCACAGGTTAGAATATTTAGATATTTTTTTATAAAATCAACAATTTTTAAAGACAAGGACATTTTTATTATTCAATTGACATATGATAAGTTTGAATATAATCATTTACGTCCGAACCAAGTGGCTGTTATTATTAAAATTTCTCTCATACGTATAACTTTTTCCTTTGGTTCATAAAGACGCCAGCATTCCAGTTAACGAAATGCTTAACCATCTAATATCCTGTCTCTCTGGTGAAGCTTTAGGAAGAATCAAAGCTTACCAAGTCACCGAGAGCAATTACGAGAAGGCAATTCCAGCTTTAAAAAGGTTTACGATAACGAATGCCTAATCTTTATGAATAATATATCCACATTGTTCAGTTTTCCGAAAATATCGGACTAGTCCGCATCCTCCTTGAGAAACCTTATCGATACCGTTTCATCGATTTAGGGTTTGCTTTTATCGATCGGAGATGACACAAAGATTTCGAACGCAATGTTGATATACCTATCTGCTGAAGAATCGACAAAGCCGAAGCAAGACATATTAGCGTCGAGCAACAGCAAGCCTCAGCAAACTTGTAGCTATTGCAATGCAGCAGATCATATATTGACGAACTGCAGTCCAGTAAGTCTGCCTCCTTATGCATCAATGGCATCCTTTGAACCAAGATCAACCTTCCACGTCACATGTTATGCATGCCACGTCATTGGACAGGGTGATTTTGGCTACGTCGATCGTAAGTGTCCGAACAAAGAGCGGTGACTACGTGTTAGCCCGAACACTGCTGGACTCTGGGTCCCAGACAAATTTCATTACGGAAGAACTGGCTAACCGCTTACAGATCCGTAGAGAGGAGTCGTGTATAAACTAACTTGGTATTGGCGAGTCCAATTCTCAAGTTAAGAAAAAGGTACACACAGTGGTGAAGCGGCGAATAAATGGTAGTGAGTTCTCCTTTGATTTCTTAATCATGAAATCGGGTATCATCCTGACCAATCGGTGAACGTCAGTGATTGGAAGATCCCAAAGAACCTACCATTAGCAGACCCTTACTTCTACAAGTCCCAAAAAATTGATATGCTAATAGGAGCCGAATCATTTTTCGAATTGCTAGCTGTTGGTCAAATTAGACAAGGTCCTGACCATCCAATTCTGCAAAAGACCTTTCTTGGTTGGGTTGTCTCGGGCAGATACAAATCTGCAGCCCCGTACAAGTTGTGAATAGTTTCAGTTGAAGTGTAGAACCCCTAGTATCGATAGATAACACCCTAAAGAAGTTTTGGTCACTGGAGAAAATGCCATCTCCAAAGAAAATTCTATCGCCTGAGCACAAGTTATGTGAAGACCAGTACAGGAAGACCACTCAGGTATTGCCGTCAGGTCGGTTTAAAGTAAGGCTGCCGTTTAAATCCGATCCGAATGGGTAGGCAACTCCTTCGAGGTTGCAAAACGACGGTTTTTGTCGCTTGCGAGATGGTTGTCTCGAGATCCTAGCATGAAATTCATGGAAGAACACCTCGCCCTAGGTCACATGTCGCCTACAGACAAAAAATTCCTTCCACTCTACATTATGTCATCCCTCATCAATGTGTTTTAAGGCCCCAGAGTACGTCCAAAAAACTTCGCGTCGTTTTCGATGCGTCCTGCAACACGTCATCTTAGGTGGCATTAAACGACATTCTGATGGTTGGACCGACCATTCAAGAGGAGTTATACTCCAATGAACTCCGCTTCCGGCTGCTCAGGTATGCCCTGACTGCCGATGTTAAGAAGATGTATCGCCAAGTTATGGTTCATGAAGCGGATAGGCAGTTTCAACTCATAGTGTGGAGAAGAGACCCCTCTGAATCCTTGAGATTGTATAAGCTCAACACCGTAACATATGGTACTGGTCAGCCCCATTTCTGGCTATTCGGTGTTTAAAAAGGTTGAGTGAATCTGCAAAATTTTCATTCTCTAGAGCTGCTGACGTAATTGGATCCGACTTTTACGTCGATGACCTATTAACTGGTGCTGCATGCGTAGAGGAGCTAAAGACGATCAAGTCTGAAGTGTCTCAGGTTCTTCAAACAGCAGGATTTGAATTGACAAAGTGGTTTTCAAACTCACCTGAGGTCACTGCATCAGAGAGCACAGTTAAGTCTATAGCTATCTCGGACTCAGAGTCAACGAAGGCGTTAGGCATATCGTGGTTGCCTAGCGAAGATGCCTTTAAGTTCAAAATTGACACATCTGTCATGGGTCTCCGAGCGACAAAACGGAACATTCTATCGGTAACATCGAAGCTGTTTGACCCCCTCGGCTTATTAAGTCCCATCGTAATTAAAGGAAAGATCCTATTGCAGGAACTCTGGCTTAATAAGTTAGACTGGGATGAGTCGATTTCTATGCATTTGAAAACAGCATGGAATATGCTGAAAAGCACCCTGTCTCAACTAGAAGAGATATCCATTCCTCGGTTTGTGCATACCGACCCGATGTCACCGGTACAGATACATGCCTTTGCCGACGCATCCATGAGAGCTTATGGAGCTTGCGTCTATATTCGTAGCAAAACTGCCGAAGGTTTCACATTATCGTTGTTGACTTCCAAGTC
>VNJR01011553.1:0-61776 GCA_008042585.1 Drosophila punjabiensis | reverse complement strand
GCATTGACATTTTGAGATAATGGATAAATAATACACAATACAAAATACGCCCACAAAATGGAGCAACGACTGCGACGGCGAAATTTGCCAAACAATCGGACAAAAAATGTGAGGAAAAGTACACAAAAGAGCGGAGAAAACGGAGATCGCTTCTCTGTGTGTTGAGTTATGACAAAACATCGAGAAGCGCGAGAAATTTAAATATATCTCCGAACGGAGAGAAGCGGAAAGAGCGCAAAAACAATAAATCTACTTGCAGATGCAAAACAAATCTTTAGAGTGTATGTGTATCTCAAAGATAATTTGTATTTACGCCAGAGCGGCGGATCAGTGGGGAGTGGGAGGCAGCCTTAGCCAGCTGCTAAGGCAAACGAGAAATATAGAATGAAAAATACATATATTTATCGGTGTGTGTACACAGAGTACACTCAAACAAATACTTAAGGAATGAGCACCTTTTGCTAAATGATAAGAAAAACAGGCAGACGGGAGATAAACATAAGAAAACCTGGACTTCTTTTAGATAATACAAATACTATAAATAGTAACAACTTTTTTAGAGCCTGTTCTTATTATTAACGGAAAATTTTGTAGTTTTAAACTTTAATTTAAAAAAAATTGCTATGCCTGAATCTCTTTAAGAACAATACTTGTTTTCAAGAAAGAAAAATAGCTTTGCTCAACAAAAATTCCACGTTATTTTCCACACATTTAATCAAACATTTTAAAAGCTATAGCAGAGTGATCAGTACGATCTGTATCTCTATATTTTTCCCTGTGCACGAGCATAAATTCAGGGGCAGACATCAAAAAGCAGACGTCGGCGACGGCGCCGGCAGAGCGATGAGGTAATTTTCTGGTTGATTTTTTTTAGAAGCGCCTGAAGTCAGAAATCCGAAATCCAAACTGAGGAAAAGGGTTTTTCGCCGAGGGTTTTGTTAGTTTTTGGCGCGCTTTGCGCAGGCGCAGCACCGATGAATGATTGATATCCGATTGGTAGGATCCAATTACACAATAGAATCGCTTATTGCCACGATCAGGGGGTAAAAATAACACCATATGTCACGCACTGGGGCCCGCGCACTCTTATTGCCCGCTGATATATACCTTCTTTCAATTCCACAATTGATATTTGAACTTGAACAAATACTATATGTGCGATATGTATTTGTATATATGTGTATTGGGATATATATATATTTCTTTTCTCGATATCGGGCGCGGCACAATCGAACGAATCGGCACCGACGACGGATGAAATTCGAATGAGCGCCAAACGGAGAACGCTAAACGCGAGCGGTTCTCACTGGCTAAAGAGCGCCGAGCACGCAACAGATGTGAGGCAACCTGCTCTCCTACTAATCTCCTCCAGCTCTCAGTGGCTCTCCCTAGCTCTCTCTCTCTCTTGGCGACGATCGCCGCCTGCAAATGTAAACAAAACAAAATGTGCCAGCAAAAGGGAAGGCAGAGGAAGATGAGGAGCTGGGGGAGAGACCGATGAAGCGGGGTTCGAAGAGCCGGAGACGGAGGAGGAGATGGTGCTGCCGCAAGGTGATGGACCCATGCCAGTGGTGACTAATCTTTGGGGCCCACTTTTACGGCTGATTCTTTCTTCTTACAAAACGCCAAGAGGAAGCGACAAAGTGGAAGTGGAAGTGGCCTTAGTCACCTAGGGAATTCTAAGAAAACATTTACAAACAGCCTACTAGTAATCGTTAGGCCTTACAAAAGCCTGTTGTTTTTTAGGAAGCAGTCACCATTCGGTTGTGTTGCTATTGTTTCAAGAAAAACTGCTACAAAAATAACTATTGAAACATTTTTACAAGTGGTTGTTACTGGATCGGAAACTATTTAAGGAATTATGATGCATTTACAGCTAATAATATATTAATTTTTTTGAACTGGAAACACATAAGCTGGTTTTTATTCCAGACTTCTGGTTAAGATAAGTTTTGTTGAAGAATATAAATAAAACCTTAACTTATTCGGTTAAAAAGTTTCAGTTAAATTTACCTCATATTTCAGGAACATAGGGACTTATTTATAAGTCATAAATTACAACTCATTCTTACTTTCTACTGAAATAAAAGAAAATAAATGATATTCCCTTCAAACCTCAAAATTTCCCATTTAAAACCAGAATTTCAGAAATATTGTGACTAATGAAAGTTAATGTCAAGTTAAGTTATTAATTATAACTCATCAAGGCATCTGCATCGTCACCATTCTGTCTTGGAAATGCATTTCCCTTTACGTAATACTAGTCTGGAATATCTACAAGTTATAAATTATAACTCATTCCCTGCAATCGACTGAAAAGTGTGCGTAAACAAATGAACTGTTGACTTCAATTAGGTCCAATTATCGATGCAGAGTCGTCTGGAGAGTGAAATCTTTTTCTGAGCCGCAGCGGGATGTCCGCACGAGTCTCGGATCTGGTAGCTGGCGGCTCCTAGGGGTTGGTTGGACTCCGCCGAGTCAACTCCACAATTAACTTGAAAATTGAAGGCAATTTGCGAATTCAGTCCAACTGCTTGCTGCGAACCGGCAGCCGGGGCTATCTTATCGCGGCTGAACTGGAATGGAATCCACTCCCTCGAATGGTTCAATCAGCGGCGATAAAGAGCCGTCAGACGAAACCAACTGCTGCGCCGATAATGCGCCGCATGTTGTGGCACTCTCTCTCTATGCCGCCCCGCGCTCTTCGGCTGCCCCACGTTAATTCAATTATGTATATTCCGTCGTTCTCGCTGTGGCTAAAAAAAAGTTGCACTTTAATTAGCATAAAACGTAGGCAAAACATACAAACACAAACACGGCGAGTCACACGCACGCTCACAGCACTCAGCAGCACGCACACACTCATGCGGGCGCTCTGTTACCGAAACATTTGGATGATGACCACTCGGAAAAGGGCGGAATTCGCGTGACCATGGTGCAGCAGCGCCCCCGCGGAGGCCTGCAGGGAACCCCAAGCGGGAGCACCAGGCCAGGCCCGGGGGGATGGTGACTCCACCCCGGGAGAAGCACCCACTCGGCGGCAAGAACAACAACAACAACAAACACAAAATACGCCCGTTTACTCTTGTTGGCCAGGCCGCAGCTGAATCTCCACCAGCTCTGTTTGTCCACTTTCCCCGCTTTTGGCGACTTGCACGGATATTTGCCAGATGCCGTGGCTATTAAACTATTGATAACTTACAGAAACACACGGCAGGACGGGCTTAAAGAGTGCTAAAATCGTGTAAATAAAACTAACACTTTACAAAAATATGTCGTAGAAAGATAACTGAGGGAGTGTGACCGTTCGCCGTTCAAGCAGTTGGCCAACATTTTCCGTTGGCAAGCAGTGCACTGGATTCGGCAATTGTTTTCTTGAAACAAATCGTCTGGTAAGTATCCTTAAAATGTTGAATATATTAATCTAAATTAGTTTCATCAATTCATTAATCAGTGTATTAGTTAAAAATTTAAGTGATAACTGATGGGATGTGTGACCGTTTACCGCGCAGTTATCGGTTCGATAGACTCGCTGTTAAGTTAACAGCGCGCTAGCAGAACTGGTGGGTGGCCAGGGCGCCAAATTTAAATTGAAGTAAACTAAATTTGTCTTACTAGGAACACAGCTTAAAGTTACAAATCTCGATGTCTCGCAGCCCAACTTTGATTAATGTTGATTTTAAGGCTGCAAGAACTCGCCCCCGCACAAACTTGATAAATTTGTCTGCCTTTCCTGACTGTTTTCCAACGATCATCGCTTCCGCTTTGATTCTTTGGGTGAGATTGGGCGGCAGCCAAGGCTTGCAACCCCCTTTAAGGACCGAAACTAGCCGAGCAGCTCGGCAATAGAAATCATAAAAATAAGCGAGGAAATTCATGACATTGGCAAAGTCAGCGGACCGCATATAGCGCGACTTTGGGGGCCCCGCTTTCACTGGGGTTGCAAATAAAAATAAATTTAATGTTCCTGTTTTTTCTTTCACATTTCTCCTTTCTCTTGACTTGTCAAGGATATCATACATATATGCGAGCGTAATTTATGCTGCAAAACATCTCGAGCATAAACAGGAAACAAGCGTCCACGCTCCTCCCTCTGATGGCTACACGCGTCGAAATATAGTTGAAAATATACGTTATTTATTAGGAATAATATATCAGAGATGTAGTGATAACTTATCTTCATTAAAATGCAGTTAATATATTTTAGATCTATAAGTGTATTAAAGAATATTAAACTTAAATAACAAATCTTTAATCTACCTTTTCCTTATTTTCCCAGTTCTTTAATTGATATTTACAAGATAAATGCATATTATGAGCTTGCTAACATTCTTCCTAATAAATACATCTACAAACCATAGACAAATTTTTTTCGAGTGTAAAAAGACTTGGAAGACTCACTGCTTGAAATAAAGTCAAGTTCTGGGCTTGGTCGCAAATTCAATTAATTTCAATCGAACGCCTGTCGCTCGACGCATCCGGCATCGATGTCCCGCGATCCGGACTGCGACTAGATACGTAGATACGCAGATATGTGGATTAGATGTGTACAGGATGCGGATGCCCACCCCTCCTTGGGTGTCGATAAATCTCGGAACTGCTCCGGCACACTCGCACACTCGCTCTTACACACGCCTGTTATGACTGGACATGTGTCCCGCTCCTGCTGCGTCATTGCTTTAGTTCCGGCTGAGTTTCTGCCCGGCGCTCGGCAAGATTTATGTCACTTTGTTGGCCCAACACACAACAGAAAGGGGCCCTAGCCGTGGCTTGGTGTGTGGAAAATAAAAGCCCGACTCGCAAATCCTTTCCTCGAGTGACCCACTTGGGACGACTGACCGGCGCGGAGCAGCGCTAATTGAGCGATCTTCCGGTTGGCTAATGGGTTAAGCCCGTCGAGTGGCCATACATCATGTCCTGGGCTGCGATAATTTCGGCATTTTATCAACCAAAATTTAGAGGGTTTTTGCGCCTCTCTCCGAGATTTATTGCCATCCCATTGCGCTGATAGTTTTTCAAGTTCTATACTCTCGTTGCAGGCCCTTTGGGAACTAATAAAATGCTTAAATTATAATTAATAAATATCATATTTTATGTGCCACAAAAACTGGAAAAACTTGAGTTTTTATTGGGCTGAAAAATTGTGATAAGAAAGGGGGATCATTTATGGAACAGGCGAGTTTTCTATCAAGTGCTTTTCATGGTAAATCAATTAGAGGAAAAATATCACCATTCTAGGGAGCAAGTTGGGTTACATCTCAAAAATATTATTTATTTAATATTGCTAAATGAAATTTATGGGAGCTTAATTTGATAATAACTTACTATTCTACTAAAATTTCAATTTGAATATAAATATCCAAAAATACTTATAACATTCATATTCGTCATTATTTAAATAGAAATATATCAATTAAATTAGAATATTTTAAGCTCTTTAATTATTTGATGTAGTTAAAAATTATGTTAGGCGTTGCAAAAATGCGTTGTTATTTAATTATTAAGTCATTGCCTAAACTATTTTATGGCAACAATAACTTAATTTAATGTTATTCTTTTATTTCACAAAGTTTTTTTTTAATATTAAAAGTAAAACAAGGCCAATATATTGAAAAATCTAGGAAGAATCATTCGTTAGGTAAATTTTCCCACAGATTATTTAATTTTTTTAGAGCTATATATGTAATATACATACTTCAAAATTATTTCATTAAAAGAATAATAGTACATTTAGCAATTAGTTTCTTTACTTTAAAACTTTTCAAAGACCAAGCTCTACCAATTTATTTCTTCATAATTTCTTTCATTTCACCCAAAATGTGTGAATTTTGTTTTTAATGTCCCTCGACAAATTCTCCACTAATTCGACAGTCAAAACCCTCGAAACGACATTTGCATGCGGGCAACAACTACAAAAAACAAGGCGAGAATAAAACTTATATTGAGAACAATAAAAATTTATGAAAACCCATTAGGGCGAGGCTGGAAAAACAAGCAAACGACTACAAATTGCCGGCAGCCTTCCGCGTCCCCAGGCAGCACGCTCATCCTCTGGCATTGCTCTGCTTACCCCTTGGACTTGAGTGTGGATGAAGATGAGGATGAGCTCGAGATCGGAGCATGGGGAAGGGGCATTTTTGGCCACAAATTATTTTTATAGCTGAGCCCGATCCCAGGCACGAGTGCGGCGAGTTATGCGCCGAAGGAACTCAAAACCGATCCGGGACGGGGCTAAGCCCGTGGAAGTGCCCGGATGGACGTCTCGGTCGTAAAAAGATGAGGATAATTTTAAAGGGGAATGCACAGGAACAAATTGTCAGTTCTCTGAAATCAAAATGAATTTAAATCGGAGGAATCGGAGTTTTATATTAATAAGAAATCTATATTTTAGTTGAAATATATCACCAAAGTATGTATATAAACAATTTACTATTTCCTGAATTAACTCTTGAGATTTGTAATGCTTTAATTGTTTAATATTTTGAGTTTAAATCCTTAAGATTGAGACTTTCAACAATTTATGAATAAATCTGAACATGCAAACAATAAATAAATATACATAACATTTAAATTCACCGAAAGATATAGAAAAAGAATCTAATTCCTATGTTTTTGATTTAAGAACCCAATTATATCTTTTCTCACAGTGAAACTCTAAGCCGGCTGTGGATATTGTGCCGTGTCATCGCCATTGTCATTGTCACTGTCACTGCCTTCGTCTGGGGGCACGGTCATGGAAGAGAGCAGATTTTAATTGATGACGATTTCATTAAAATTTCAGGCAGCGGCGGCAATCCTGAAAATCCGCATCCGGCCTCGCAGCGTGGGGCAATAAAAATGCAAACAATCGGCGCGTGGACCATGTCCTTGCTCCATCCAGGACGAAGATTATGATGGAGATGCTGATGATGATGTCGGGTTAACTCGGCCAGCGAAGCGTGAAGGATGCAAAAAGTTAATCGCTCAGGCGGACGACGCGCCGGGCCAGCACTTTGTATCTGGCCAGATGTGTTAATGTTGCTCGATTCCAGCCTGGCCGAACAGGGGTATTTTTTATTGCCCTGTCCAGGACACTCGGCATCCTGCGGGATGTGTTCGTGTGTGTGTGTGTTGGCGCACTAAGTAAATTGCGTAAATTTATGGCTGCGTAAATTGTTTAATGACTCAACAGTCTATTTATCCAGGCGATGCCCTGCTCCGACATGTCCTAATGGCCATGTTGAGGTTGCATCCAGCTTGGAGTCAGGGGTGTCGTTTCAAGTGGAGGTGATCCGTCCATGGGACGTGTGTTAAAAGTTCCCATTTATTGACATATCCTAGCTGAAGGCATTAAAATTTTTATTGGACAAATTTAATTGAAATCCCTATTGAGTTTCTCATACATTTTGAAGGAATATTTCCTAGCTCTGGCCGCGGATAAACTGAAAAAATTCAGTTGTTGTGAAGCTAGTTGTTGTGTAGCTTAATGTTCCTATTAAATATATATAAAGTATTATTAAATAGTAGTATTTATTTTAATATAGTTTCGGGATATTGTTTAGTGATATTACTACTTGAAACTTTAAAACTTTCTTTCAACACCATAAGCATTGTTTTTTTAATGAATGAATTATTATTTTATGGTGTTTCAAAAACCATTGTAAATAGTAATTTAATGGTACATCATTGCAAAAATAAGTAGGTATTTTTATTGAAAGTAAATAAAAATTCAAGAAATAAAATTAGAGAAAACATATATAATTTGATTTAGAGCTGTATAAAACAGATGAAACTTTAATAAAGGAAATTATTCAATAAAAAATATAAATATTGCTTAGACATTAAAAATAATTATATTACTTTCCCTTAAGCTTTTTTAACAGCTTTAAATGTTTATATATTCCTTAATTTACCTAAATTGTATGTCTTTATATAAATAACACTTTATAACTGAAATTGTAAGCTTTCAAAACAATTTGAAAGTTATTTTTGGGTAGTTTACAAGAACTAAATTAATTGTGTTCACTTAATTTTCCCCCAAAAAGTTTACTTTTTTCATACCGCTGACATGTCACTATTTCGAAGACGATTTCTTATCCAAAATGAGGGATCTGCCCCGCTGGCTGGGCCAGCAATTAAGCGAGCATTAAACATGTAAACTGCTCGCAACGCCCCAGAGATGAGGACCAGGACGAGCCCTGGGATGAGCAGGAGCAGAGACAAGAGCAGAGGGATTCCAGGCAGAGATAGAACCCATTACCTTGGGGGGTTGGCTGTCCGATTCCGTTTCCAATTCGCTGACTTGTCGCACCCAGTTCCCGTCCACGATAAACGGCGCTGATAGCACAGCATTTATCAAGGAGGAGATTCCCGGGCGAGCTCAATTGAGTTTCAAATTGATGTCACCATTATCGGGAACTGTCATCTATAAGGAGCGACCGCGATGGGGTGACATGGCGGGGATGTGAACGCAACAACAATGGAGTCGGGGACATGTCATGTTGTATGTCCCGTATTTATTTATAATTTTTTCATCATTTATCAGCGGGGCAACTTTCTCACATGCCCGCAATTGCATATTTATGTAGATGTGCAGTGTGCAATTTGAGTTTGCGCTTCGATTTAAGTGCTCATAAATAAAAATCCCCGCAAAAATCCACCCCCGGGAAATGTTACCATGAGAGTCGGGGGGAAAGTGACTCCGGATCGCAGACCACCACCACCACCACCACCCCGGCGAACTGTCAAAAAGGCAACGGAAAGTTTGTAAACAAAACTAATGCCGACATGGGTGTTGATAAAGTTCTCCAAGGCGAACTCCATCCCGTCCCATCCCATTCCCGGCTTATTGAATTGCCCTACACGCTTGATTGCCCGCTAAACGGATGAGGGGCAGGGGCTGCTCCTCAGCTCTTCGTCCTCCATTCGATTCGTGTGTGACATGTGGATTCGTCATACCAAAAAGCGCAAAATATTATCCAGGCCCCGAGTTTTGTTCTGGTTTCGCTCGCAGAAACATTCACAAAGGGTCCTGGAGAAGCCGAGTGCAGGATGCACGGCCAATAAATGGGGTGAGGCCTCTGTTCAATGGAATTGTGACTTGTGTCTAATGGACTATCCTTTGTCATCCGCCGACCCGCGACTTAATGGCCTCGAGAAACTAAAGCAGTTGCACAAACATCCAGCAGCATCCGACGAGCAGTTTTCCCATTGTCCTCCGAAAAGGGGAGGAGTGGATTTTCCTATGGAAATTTTTAAATTCGATTTAAGGCAAATGGAACGATATGCGCTTGATCAGTTTAAGAAAAATGCATTCTCATCTTGTCATTCAAGGACAACTAACATTAAATTAAGTCTCTTAAAACTAATTTAGTTGCCCCTAGAATAATAATAAATATTAATATTGATAAACGCAAATCTAAAAGTCTTATAGCTTATATGTACGATAAGCTCAACAATGAATATTCACTAATGAAATTCGGATCTGGATGTTATTTCGTTAAAATTAAAGAATACAATTCATAAAGTAATAGATAATGATAAATTGGATAAACTTTAATGATGCCTTTATATATATCTTTAAGCTAGTATAGCTTAAGCTGGTTTCATTATGAAAATTCATCAACAAAAATAATAAGATTGATAAAAACATCGTTTCTACTTTACAGCTTAAATTCACCAACAAAATCATATTTAAATATGTATTATGGATAACTCCAAGAAACAAAAATCTAGGTCTTTTGAGCGAAATTAAATTTTCTTAAATGAAATTGAACTCATAGAGTTAATACAAAAGAGAACATTTAAAAGCGATAAACCTCTTAGGTTTGTTTAAGAATGGAAATTCACAAAAAAATTTATGATTAACTCAGTAATAAAATCTGAAATCAAAAACTTCAAAAAGTAATAAAAAAAGAAAGTAATAAAAACGAAAATGATTAAATTCATGCAAAATAAAACTCTATTGTACATTTACCAGACAATAAAAGAATCATTTGAACTTCCTAATAAAAATCAGAAATATTTATATTAATATTTAACTAAAAACTATTAAGAAAAATTTCAGAAATTCGCTAAGCTTGTTACTTAAAGGCGAAACTAAATGAATCCTTGTTATTTTCAATTCGATCCCTTAGAGCTCTGTTCGGGTCATTAGCAAATTACGAAGTGAAATTCAATTTTCGGATTAGCAACAATGTTTGTTTTGTAATCCCGCGACTGCTAATTTCCTTTCTTCGGTTGGCAACTGACGAGGAGAAGAAATCTGCCCAGATCGGATGACAGTTATGGAAATTTATGATTCATTCCGAGATATTCGGGTGGCTCAGTGGCTGGGTGGCTGGCGGGGACTGCCCATGGCAATGTAATCCATTTGTTTGCGCAACATTTGTCACGCTGCCGCTGCTGCTCCTCCTCGCAAGGATGTGGCGGGGGATTTGTCAACACACTGATACATCCAGTCCGATCCAGATCCACCCCGTTACATCGCAACTACACACTTTGACTTTGATTTTATGTCCCCTGGTTTTCGCAAATGTTTGGCAAATGTTGCAAACTGTCGGTCCTGCAGATTGGAAAGCGGTGCGGGGACATGAATTTCATTTCCTAATGGATTGTGGTGAGCTCTGAAACTCCACAGATGTGTAAATATGCAATATGGATTATTAAAGTCCTGGGTTATCCTTTTAAAACGCCACTGAATTGATCGGATTCGGGTGGAAACAAATCGATCTGGTTGGTTAAATGGATTGGAAAGGATGTGTCAGTGCTTAGGATCATAAATGTTTAGAGTATAATATATTTTAAATGTATTTATTCCAGCCATAATCCAGTATTCTATTAAACATGTTGAAGTTTGCAACACATTAAAAGAAACAAATTCGACTCTTTAAAGTACATGTAATGTTTTAATAATTTAAAATAAACTTTCCAAGTAGTCTTCTCTTCATTGCGGATTGTCACGGAATGGATCACTAAATCTTATAGTTTTTAAATAGAAACGATACGAAAATTAAAGAAAAACTGTTCTAATTTGTTTGTATTTCTTTTTTTTTAATTTTCATTTAGTCCTAAGTTTTAGTCGTTTTTAGATTTCCGATTAATGGTTTTAACTTTATAAAAATAGGACAAGGTTTGCTTGGAATTAAAGAGAAGTTAAAAACTTTTTTATAATAAAAGAAAATAATATATGTTTAGAGCTTGTAGCAGTGGTAACATATATAATTTAAAAAAATTTTAATTTACATAAATATAAAAAAGGAATACATCGTTTATGAGAATATTATAAAATATTTCTGAAATAAATTACAAAAGAGGATGGAGATTAAATATAAATCAATACTTTCTTAATGCTTGCAGAAAGACCTTCAGCTGTTGGCTTTATATCATATAGCACTTATTTAAATTTAGTTTCTGTAGATACGATTTTTTAACACCTGAATACTGTTTAATTTCTGTACCTTATTTAATACTGATAGTACTAATTAAACCTATAAATGTGTAAGTCCCCGGCCAGAGGTTTATTTATTTTATATCCCAATTAATCAACGATAATAAAAAATTTACCCCTTAACATTTTTGGCAGTGCATTATCCTTGTTCCCGCTGCGAAACCCTCTAAAAAGAAACCATTTTCTGTGTGTTTGCGAGCCACATGCCGATTGGCTGTTATAAAAAGTTAATAGCCGTTCAAGTCCCCCTCCCAATGGCTGGTCGTCGTGAAGTCCTGCTCCTGCGCAGTGCCGGGTACATAGGAAGCCGGATTACATAAGCGGAGCTGCCATCCAACCACACACTAGATCTGCGTACCTCAAACCCCGCACGTAACCCATTCCCCGCTGCCGGAGGGAATTTATAACATGGGCCACGACTGCCGTTGGCTTCTGTCCATTTATCTTTGGCTGGGATTTTCCTGGTTTTTTCCAGCTTCAGCACACGGGGTGGAAGGAGCACCCAAACCACAGAGACGACTTGCCCACAATGCCACCAATGGCAGTTACATTTTATGGCCAAAGTTCACCAGATTTTCACCCAACTCCTCCCGACCAAGTGGCGCCATTTTTGCCGCATTGTCATCGGCGAAAGGATGGGAGCCCAACTGACATGGAGTCTAGTTTATGCTTACGAGGACTTTTGGAGAAATAAACTTTTTCAGCGAAAATAATTTCGAATTTCTCGAAGGGGGCGGAGGATAAAAATAAAAATGAATAAAGCGATAAAGTTAGACAGTTAAAGAGAGAGAGACTTTTGTGAGGAGTTTTTTCTATAAATTGATTTTTATTTTCAGTTTAAACAGTTCTATCGAGACTGGAATGGACAACATATATATAAAAACACACTTCGCTTCAATTGTTTTATAATTTATCAGTAGGTATATTAAGATTATTCAGTATAAAAACCTCCTTGCATCGAACAAAAACCTAGTGAGACAGAGTTCCATCCTCAATCATAATTCTTACATAAATTCACTTTCAGGCTAAATAACAACAAAAGCTGGCTAAACGCGTTCTGCTGGGAGTCGAAATAGCGCGTGAAAATGTAAAGATTTCTATTTCTGTTGCCAATTTCAGTTCACTTAACCCTAAGGTATAAGTTTTATTATAGAAAATTTACTATATTTACGGAATTTTCACATTTTTTTTATTTTGTTTTACGATTTTTATGTTTTGTTTTTTTTTTGTTTGTTTGGAATTTGTTTTTCCTTGTTTGTATATAGAAATATGCCTGCTGATATGCAGCGTTGAGAGAACGGAGTGAAAAATTAAACTTGACTTGCTACAACGATAAAAAAAAAACATCATCTTCTGGCTATTACTAGAGGGAAGTTTGTCTTGTGGCTTCATATCTTTTCTCTTTTGTATTGCGTGGCATTGTCATGAGGCTTATTCATTGTTCAAATTTGTTGTTTCTTGTGCTTTCTTTTAATTAAGTAACGAATTTAATTTAGACTCGGGGTCTGACTGATCAAACAAAACGTCGATAAAAAGAACCATCGGTGTGCACATGCTACGTAGTAGTCTTAATCCTTCATTTTATCTAAACTTAGTTGCTGCCTAGAGTCAGGTGTGTGGATGTTGTGTGGTGGTGTATGCTTGTGTGCTTGCTTGTTCCTGGCTACGATCCCCGAATGGCGCTATTTCTCCTGCCTAATAGAACTTTTTCGCTTGTGCTTCGCTGCGGTTTCTGCAATGAAAAGGTATTAGCTGGAAAATCGCAGTAAATCGGACTACGGGTACTCACTTGAAGATGTTGTATATGAATACTAGCAGCAATTGCACCACGGTTACGCTTAGGAACAAAGTAACGCCCACGCAGTTGCCAGTGGGACAATTGGCCACCTGCGCTGCGCCCTGTGGCGCTCCCAATCTGTAAATAAAAGCAGAGAAAATTAGTATAAATATTTCATTTTTGGGATTATTTATGGTATACCTAAATAAGAATATTTGAAACTGAAACTCTTAAGATTTGTCTTAAATTAAACTCAATAATGTAAAATACCTTATAAACTGGCTATTCAGTGATTCTGTAACTAAGTTATTACTTTTGAAAGTCGTTAAACTGATCATGGTTTTGGGTATGATTACATTCCATAAGGAATTATAAGTTATTTATCAGATACTCCTGTGAGATTGTAGAATTTAAATTACTAGTACAATTCTGCAGCTAAAGCTTAGTGAGAACTACATGAAAAGGTATCTATTCAGAACTTTTATAATAGGTTATAAGTTTATAATAGGCCTAAACCCAATATTAAGCTAAAAATTCTAGATTAAATCCGAAAACTATAGCATTCCTTACCTCTGGCCCACGTGGGTGATGCCCTGCTTGACCTGGTTCATGCCGTCGCGCATCTCGGCTATGAGCGTTTGCACATCATAGCCGGTGGACTGGATTTGGGCTGTGGGCGCGTGCTTCTGATTCGTTTGAATGTTATCAGTGCGCACATTGATATCGCCAACCAGCTGGCGGATCTCACGGATCGAAGAAAGCAGCACATTCTGGTTAGTGAGCAGCAGATCCACATCGGACCTGCTGACGGCGCCCACTGGCAACTGTTGCTGCACTCCGCCAGCAGCCGGCGCCTGTGGCACAGGTTGTCCAGCGTTGCGTGAGACTAGCGACAAGGTGGTCTCCTGGCGGCCAATAATCTCGTCCACCTTGCGCGACAGCTCGCGCAAATGATCGGCGATCTGACTCTGTCCCTGCCAGATCTGGCGAAGCTCTCGCTGGTTCTCCGACTCGTAAAACTCCTCCCAATCCTCGTCGTCTTTGTGCTGTAAGTGAACACGATTAGTGACGATTATCTCGGTGGTGCCGATAAGCCGTCTAGCTTGCGTGTGCTTTATCAGTGTTGGTGTCGTCGTGGCAGCCAACAACAACAACAGCAACGCTCACCTCGTCCGGATGCTCTTTCTTGTACTCCTGCTTCTGTTTCTCCAACTTGTCCTGGTACTCCTTGTACTCCTGCGTCAGCTTCTCCTGGTTGTCCACCTTGGGCGGCTCCTGCAGCTGGCCGGCGGCGTGCAGCGACGTGGTCAGGAAGTGGAAAACATCGTGATCGTCGGCCAGACCTCCGGTGGCAGCAGAGATACCGAAGTAGCCGTTCTTGGGAAGATTAACGCCATCGGCGCGCAGACACAGCTCGTAGTCGTCATTGTTGTTGGTCATCCCGTTGTGGATGAGGACGGTGAGCACGTTGTTGTAGTACTCGATGCGCGCTCGCGTGGGGAACGGCTTGTTGCGGAAGTCGCGCAGGCAGCCGCTCAGCAGCTGGGTGGTGCCGTCGTTGGCGTGGTCATACAGCTTGGTGCCGTCGTTCAGCACGGCGCTGATGTACGGATTGTTGTGCTTGTTATCGTTGTCGAACGAATCGAAGATGATGGCCAGGCCGTTCCAGCGGTCCGAGGAACCGAACACAGGCCCATTGTAGTCACCCTTTTCGGTGGTGTACCAGAAGGCCAACCCATCGGCTCCGATCCTGCCGCGGCCCGTCACCCGGAAGACGATCTCCACGTCCCACCAGTCGAAGTTCGTCTGCGATTTCGTCCAGATGGCGCCCTTCTGCGAGCGCAGCGACGGCGCCACGCGCACACTCTCCGAGCTGGCGATGGCATCTGCAATGGAACGGGAACGGAAACCATCAGCCTGATGAGCAACAAGTTGTGGCAACACCACGAATCGTGGCTAAAATTAAAACCCAAACAAAGTGCCTGCGTGTACACTTTGCTGCTGGGTCGCCGCCGACGCGCGCCATCTCGCTCGCACTCGCGGCCGGCAGCGGCAGCGAGTGGGCCAAAACAACTGACGTGGAGCTGCGCCGCGTCTACTTACTTCCCCCGTACTCCCAGAACGGCACGGTGCCGTCCTTTTGGGCCAGGTATGGCGGCTTGAACGAGTACTTGTACTCGAAGCGACGGTGGACGCCGACCGCCCCGGGACTCAGGTTGCCAGTCGCATGGGTCTGCCAAGCCAGGATGCAGAAAATGGCCAGGAATTTGCAAAATGTTGGCAGCATCTCAAAATTTTAATTTGACAACTGCACGGCAGTGTGACCGCGTCCCCGCCGATGAAATATACCAACCGGCCAAAGGGATGTATACTAAAATGTACCACTTTGCTTCTGAAAAATACCATATTAGTATACATTACAAAACGTTTCCACTGGCTAATATTTTTGCATTTTTATAAATATATTTTTTAAATATTTGCCAAAATTATTCTAAAAGGAATGTATCATATCCAATAATGATTGGATATGATCATTGGGAAACCTTGTCTCTTCTAAAGCAACAACAAAATACAGAAAATACCGCCAAAATCTTAAAATTCAAACACATCTTTTTATGACGTTGAGGTGGAAAAACATTTATTTTTGGAAATTTAAAAAGTGTTTATGTTCCGTTACAAAATAAACAAAACTGTAGCAAAATACGCGTCATTTGCGTGTGTTGGTGCACACTTACACGACTTACAATCATACATATCATATCCATACATGTTTATCAATACATTTATTGTAAAATTATTTCGTTAGTTGTTTCAATTGCCTTTTGCGTGATATCACCAAAGTAGTAGTATTCCATCCGTTTCTCCAAAGTTCCTTTAGCACAGTGTGTATATGTTTACTTCTAATTTTTTGTTTTTTCGTTTTAAATTTTCCTCATTTCCTGTTTGTAGTTGTCGTAGAGCTTACAGCTAGAACTATAATAGGTTTTACTGCCTCTGTAGCATATACAATATAGTGTGGGCTTTATCAAATATTGTTAGTTGCTCAGTTTAAGTGATAGCTTCGTGTGCAAATCCGAGTGCCAGTGTCTTGTGTTCGTTTCTTCTTCCTCGAGTCGCATCATTTTACAAATGTGTTTTAGTTACTTTACTCCTTTTTAAATCACAATCACTTTCGTGTGTTAGTTGTGTGTGCGCAAATTAAGAAGGAAAATAAGTGAAAATAAAGAAACAAGTCAACTGAATGGGTTTTAGCTTGTTTTATTACAAAATCATAATTAAACGAAGGCGCCACTCAGCGTAGCGAATAATTAAATGATGCATGAGCGTGCGTGCAGTTCAATAATCTTTTCAATTCATTACAAATACGATAATAAATTAAGCTTAAATGGTTTTTATGGATAGTTCCTTGAAGTCGTTAAGTACTGTCAGAAATCATAACAGTGGGACATATGACATCTGTCTTAATTCTTGGCTTCCTTCGAATGTTAAACTCGCATAAAGTAAACGTGCGCGCACCCTAAACTACAAAATACAAAAACTATATTTGTATACATATTCTACAATATATGCATATATCGTAATTATTAGGTTCTGCTTCAGTGTGTATATAAGATCAGTTATTAGTGGATACCGGGACCGAGCTTTCATATCCGGTCATGCATATACTCCGTTCTCTGTTATTGTTTTCGTTTTTCGGCATCCATTTCAATTGGCTTCTTCCAATTTCAAAATCACTTTATATCCTAGGCAATTTCAAGACATCTTACATTTAATCGCGGGTGTAAATCAATTCGAACGCAATTCAGTGTTGCAAAAAATTAGGAACGAAAACGAGTTTTGTAGTTGTGTGTTTCATAAACTGGATAACAAATGCGTTTGCAAATAGGCGCCAGGGCTGTGTGTCTGTGTGGCTTTTAACTCTGTGGACTAAGGTAAACAACAATCTATTCAAATTATACAAAAAATAATAATAATTCAAGAGGTCCTGTGACGGCCTGGCGGAAAGAAATGCAGTTAATACGCAATATTCGCTGCAATTCACATAATACACTCTACAAGATTCGCTGCAGTTGGTTACAATTTCAGTTGTGTGTGTGTGATCAATGCGCATGCTGATGAGAGCCGGCTCCGGCCGATCCTGTCGTGCCAAACACGCTCATCAGATCGCCCTCGTAGAGGGCAATCAGTAGCATTATCCCCACTCCGCTCAGCATGCCCAAAATCTGCAGCAGAAACTGGCCCAGCGACTTGTGCGAGGCCGAGATCTCGGGCATCTGCAAAATAAACCAGAAATTAGTTAAAATCGATTAGGAAAGAACTTCTTGCATTAACTCACCATATCGACCAGGGCAATGTAGATAAACAGACCCGCTGCCACGGCAAACATCCATTGGGCCACGTCCTGCGACTGACCAAAGGCAATGCCGAAGATCATCCCGATGAAACTCAGAACGCCCGTCAACAGGTTGTAGTAGACAGCCGACTTTACCGACATGCCCGCCTTCATCAGGATGGCAAAGTCGCCCAGCTCGTGCGGCAGCTCATGGCAGAATACGGCCAGCGAGGTGGAGAAGCCGCCGGCAATGTTCTCTGCAAACGCCGCGCCTATGGCCATGCCGTCAGTGAAGTTGTGCAGCCCGTCGCCCATAATAATCATCCAGGCCACGGCGCTCAGCGTTTCCGGCGGCGAGTGGACGTGTCCGTGGCGATGGCTATGGCCATGATGCGAGGACTCGTGCTCCCGCAGTATCACAGTCACATGGTCGTTCCGCCCATCCGACTCCTTGGTGCTGTTCGTGGCGTACACTGCATTTCCGTCCAGATCGGTAACGATGGTGTTGTTGTCCTGCCCCTCGTGCTGTTGGTGGTTGTTGTGCTTGTGATTATGATTGTGGTGATTCATCTCCACGCAGTTTGTGTGCAGCGTGGAGAGCAGGGACTCGGCAGCGGCAGCCATGTCGCCGGAGCCATCGTGATCTCCCACACCGTTCCGCAGCTCCGAAGCGGAAGCAGCATCTCCGCCGGCGCCTGCCGTCGAGCTCACCCCATCGCCGGGCAAATGCATCCACTCGCTCTGCTTGTTGTTCATGGTGATCTCGTCGTAGCAGTACGGATACGAGCTATACTTTTGCTTGCAGATCTTGTCCCCGGCCACCGAGTTGTTGACCGAGGAGTCGGGATCACGCATCACCTTTGCTCGCGATGGCTTCTTTGTCTCCTTCTTCTCCACGCTTTTGCGCCACTCCGAGATCATGGTTAGCGCGTGCTCTGTGACGTAGAAGAAGATGATGCCGCCCAGGCAGCCCAGCCCCTTCATGATCATGCCCCGTTCGTCCTGGCCTGCCAGTGACTATCAAGAAAGAACGAAATTATTATTAGTGACGAGGGTCGAGGGAGAGCCGGAGCGGAGGGAGTTATCTCTACTCACATGGGGCAGCAAGTGCAGCAGGGCATCGCCGGTCATCGTACCCACGGCCAGCGACACCAGATACTGGATGATGTACTTGTAGTACCGGGAGCCCATAAACGGTATGATGGCCACTCCTACCAAGCCGAGTATGCCGCAAGCAAACACCGAAATGAAGGCATAGACCCACACTACAAACGAAACGAAGATATAAGCATAAATCATTGAATAAAAAGGGTTCAAACCCACCGTAGAAGATGTCCTTGTCCTTCTCCGTCTCGAGAAGCTTTTCCTTGGTATCGATTTCGAAGAGAACCGCCGGCTCTATACAGCCTCCGCTCTGCGATTTCAGCTCATGCAGGAGAATGGGACACAAGTGCAGTACGTCCCTTTCACTGAGTGTAAAATTCTGGGTCTTTTCCCCAAGCGGGTGGGTATGATTGTTGAGCAGGGATGTGCATGCGACATTGGAGTTGCTGCTGCCATTGTTGTTTAAAGTGCAGTTGTTCAGCTGCTGCTGTATTTCGTGATCGTGATCCTCCTCGTCCTCGTCGTGGTCATGGTGATGATCATGAGGCTGGACATGATGCACAAGGCGACTCGCTGGTACGCACTGCAGAAAGAGTAAGAAAAACGATTAGCATTAATACCCAGTACTAATTGAAATTAAATCCCAAAAGGGAGGCAAACTTACAATTCCTTCCGTTCCCACTCCACTGACCAGCGATTGGAGACTGAGTTGCTGGAGCAGACCCTCGAAGCTGCTGCTGTCCATTTGCTGGTTTTGGACCATTAGCTTCTCGAGATAGTACTGGGTAATCTGTGGGAGGCGGGAGTCGGAATCGCCATGGCCATGGTCGTGGCCAGCGTGGCGCTTTTGTCTCCTCGAGGGCGGGCTGATGCTGTAGTTGGGGGTGTCGTCGTCACCAGCAACGGAGCGCTGCTGCCGCCGATCGGTGGTTTCACTGGAGGGACTCTGGTTCGTGTAGACGCGGGCATTAAGCGGCAGTTCTTCACTGTGCACCATCACCATGGCCGGGCCCAGGAGGCTCTCGACATGATCCTGGCAGTGCAGGCGGTGTGCGCAGAGCAGGCAGACCACACAAACGGCCATAATGTGACGCGCCATCTTCCAGCGAGTCTGCTTCCGCTTCCACTTGCACTCCTTCGACTAAGATAAAGAACTCTTCTGACTCTCTCGTAAATTCGGGCCTTTACTGTCCAGCGATCATTATATATCCGCCAGTCAGTTAGTCTTCAATTTGCGCGCCTATATCGATCTGAAATGGAGAAAAAGACAACGGGGATTATTAAATAATGAAAACAAGTACAAGTACGGTGGGAACACCAACACAAGCAAGTCTGATCTGATTACAAATGATCGCTTATGGAGAGCTCCACTGTCAGAACCCCGTCAACATCCCACATCCCACACTCATTCAACCCGCGTTCCGCTGTGAGGCACTTACAAAAGCCAGTTACCCATACCCAAACCCATTGCATAACCAAAATAGTCAACGGACCAAAGCGGAAGTTCAAGATCGTTCGTTGGTGGATCGGATCGACACCTCCAAATATAGACGCCAGCGACCGCAGACCACAAGCACAGCACAGCAGAGCAGAGTGGATTCAGGTGGCCCAAGATCGCCATAAATGGGGAGTTTCGCTGCATTTGCTTGCGAATGGTAAACAAAGACATGTTCTGTTTTTGGCAAGCGGGATATAGATCATTTCATTTGTCTTTAAATTAAATACATTAATAAAACTTTACGGCAAAGTTAAATTAAATTGAATTTGCCTTTTAAACAGCATAACTTTTCTTGAATATTTTATCTCTAAAAGAACAATATTTGTACAATCACAACAGCAGCAAAATCCACTTTGAAGTCTATAGACTTTTATCAATTTGTTAGATCACTTAAAACCGCCTTGTCTTAACATTCCTTGTGTTATCAAATCATTTTACTTTTCAAATCACGACAAGTTAACAATCACATATCGCTTGGTTTTCATTTCTATCTATGTTTTATTTCTTTATATAGATAGATAATAGTTACATAACTTTTTACCTCTATACTACTATCAACTAACGCTGGCTAACTAGTTTCGGCTCCCGGCCAGGAGCTAAAGTCGCCAGCGATTCCATGCGGCTTCTTCGAGGCGGTGACGGCGAATGGCACGCGCCAAAAGATTTCAGCGAGGAAATAGTTGCAATTTGCCACCACAGACTGAAAATTACTTTGTTATTGTTATCCGATGAGAGGATAGTGGTGGCCCTAACTACTTGTTGTTGCTAGATTGGGCGGCGAGCTTGGGACTCAGACAATTTTGCAATTGCGCATTAATGCCACAAACTTGGGCAGTTAGTTCAACGGTCCTGCATTGAAATCCAATTTATTGATAAAACTTTGGCGAAAATTTACGACACAGGCAAGTACTAGTCGTGGGCGGTTGGGTTGGTTAGGTTGGTTAGGTGTTCAGTTATCGACTTAATAAAAGCGAAAGCCAAGCACAATAATAATAGAAACGTCATTGTTGGTTTGCATAAGGCGGGAAGCTAGTGGAAGGAGCGTAGCGTCAAGGTCGCAGGAAGTGGGCGGCTGTCATTGCACCCGTGCCGTGGCATTGACAAGGACACGCGTCGCCATCGCTCCTCAAGGTGAAAAGGGGTTGAGTGTCAAAGGTTGAGGTTGGCTTTGCACTTGTTGAGGAAATTAACTGCCATCGCAGCGCGGCAATAAAAATCAATCAGCGAATCAGAGAGGCAACTTCTGATTATTGTTCGATTGCAATTTTTATTGGGCATTTTCCAAATTTATATTCCCTAAATCAGATCAGGCACAATTCGTCGGCAAATATTCCCAATCAATCCCGCAAACTGAGTCAATTGGTCAAGTGCTGCCCCGCCATTGACTGACTCTGACTGACTGCTTTCATTCGTATTTTAGTTTTTGTTATCTCTTTTTTTTTACTTTGTTGTTTGTAATCAAGCCTCATTTAAATTCTGTTCGCGTGATTTTAATGAAATCACTGGGAGAAAAATGTTTACTGAGTTCAGTTTTATGTCGTCCCCAATGCTAAACTTGTCACTAAACTCAAAAGGAGGAGGAGCAGGCAGGCATCAATTAAATTCACTTTCATCGATAATAAATGTTTTGGGAAACGTTAAAATCACACTGATTGAGGTCGTACCCTGGTCGAGGAACCCTTTTCACGTGAGATATGATACTGAACCGAACCGCGATCCGAACTGGCGAACACTGGCGAGCTTTGCACACGATTCGCAACTGAGCGGCGCGCGTCGCTTGCGGTTCGATTTATAAGCCAGTTTCATAGTTGGTTGATTGACGCTACATACATATGTACGTACGCCTGTATACATGCTACAAACATCGTATATACATATATACATATAGACACATTAAAGCATGCCCACATCGAAGGCGTGGCTGATCGAGAACCATGGCTGACCAAACTACGCCCGAACCAGGCCATGCCACCACTTAGAATTTGTTCTTTATATCAAGCATCTTTTGGAGCTCTATATTAACTAAAGTTAAGTGTATATATTCGAATATTAGTTTTTCATAAATATGTATCTAAGTACATACATTTAAATTTAAATTTTGAAACTCATTAAGTTCATAATTACATTATTCTCCACAGCTGGGAGAATCGTAAAAAGCCTGTTCTTTGTACATACAAGTTAGCAAATAAAAACCAATATTTTTCTATAAATTCTTAAACATTTACAACAAATTGTTATCAATTCCAAGGAAATACCTTATGCTTTGGTTATTTGTATTGAGCAATCATTATACGAATATATATACTTGATTATAAGCTTTAGAGAAGCAGCTGCTGCTTAAATACATACACGTTATATATGTGCATAAATAAAAAATCAAATACATTATACATATAGAAATAAATAAATCATATATTAAAGCTCTTAAATTTTTGTGAAATTATATACCATTATATATTAATACCTTTTTTTTTCTGACAACGCAACTGAAATAGATTTAGCTGATTTCGCCTATAGTTCGCATACAATTCCCGGCCTAAACAATCAGTAAGACTTGTGTTTACAGTCTCAGACCTTATGCTGATGGAATGGAAATGTGTCTTGCATGAGGTCTTATTCTCCTAGATTGAAATTCAAACCATTCTGTAAGTTCTGAAATCTTCTGTCTCCATTCTTGGTCAGCAAAATTCTACGCATAATATCAACAAGTTTATATATCAGGTGCTGCCTTGTCTTGTAAAATTACACCTGACTCGCCGCTATTGTATTTCAGATTGAATATCCTTGTCTAGTTTTTTGAGGACTATTTGCTGATCCTGAATGAATTAGTTATTCTTAGAAACCATTTGCTGATGCTGAATGAATTAGTTTTTCTTAGAACCCATTTAGGATAATAGTTATTCGGAATAATAAAATTTCACATGATATCTCCAGTTCATTCTACATAATGATTAGTTGGCAAAACCAATCTCAGTTTGGCATGTCCGCAGAGACTGAAATTGAGTAAGCTCAAATTTCTTGGAACCCATTTCACAAATTCGTTTGGCTTGCAGTGTGTATAATTTTGCATGATATCTCCAATATTTAATTTCATGCGCAGCCCTTATTGTGCAAAGTTGTGAAATTCAAACATAAGAATGTATGTAGTCTGAAAACTCAATGCTGAGTCATCATAATTGTATTTCACATGAAATCTCCAGTTCAGTCCACATTATGTTTATTCTTCGAAATCAAGCTGCGCGTGGCTTGAAGTGAACTCAATTTTCAGTAAACTCATTTCACATAAAGAGCAGTCAGCATAGTCAAATTTCGCATGATATCTTCCATACGAAACAGAAGACAAGTGATAAATGGGTTGAATGAGTCAATAAATTGAAATAAATTTCACGTGATATCTCGTTTATATATTCTATCAAATTTTAGCATGCCATGTTCGCATCAAAACTAACATTTCGCAGGCGATCGCTCAAAGTACAAATGATAAATGGGCTTATAATGATGAGTCATTTAATCAAATTAAACATGATATCTCCACGTTTGGAACCTTGGAACCCCTCTGGGGTTCTGACTCGACACTATTAAATATCACATATTATCTCCATTTAACGACCTGAAAAACTGACTCGGTAAGCTCCTCGTACGATTTATATACCCTTATGTACCTTGAGCTGACGCAATCTTTACTGCGTCGGCCTGAAATTTCACACAGACATCTACACTCAAGATATGCTCGCTACCTGCCGAGCAATTTATCTTTTACCTGTGAATTTCATGTCGAGAACTCCAGTCAAACAACCTGCAAAACGTACATACATACAGCGAACAGATAAATGTGTATTTATATATGTATCCGTAAAAGGTACGCTAGCACGCACATATTTCTGCATTATCTTTGTTCATTTTCGGTGAGCCAGGTAATCGCTGGCCCTAAGCTTAATGTGAAATTTCAGTAGACTTTGGTTTTTCGAGAGAGATACGAAAAGACTGAGACCTTAGGTCATGTGACCACCACATGGAAGCCCCGTTCTGGAGGGTTAAATGCTCAGCGCTTCCGCGCCTGAACTCCGTCTTTGCAGAGGTCGCTCACGTCGGAGCGTTACGGATCTGATCGACTCCGGGACGAGGCTCTGACCTTGCCACGCTCGCCGACTGCTGAATTACGTGGCTCGACTCGGAATTTTAATATGCGAGAGCGCGGGCAACGCGACTGACACATAACTGATGTTGAAGGGCTGGCCATAGGCGATAAATAATTCATTCGGGGGGCATTGGAACGATAGTCGTCGTATCGTAGTAAACTAAAGAATTGTTTGTTTTCCGCATATCATCATCTCCGGTGACGGCGCCAGGTTGCAATCCGTTTGTAATTGCATATTGCACAGGGCAAGTGGACATAGTGCATTGCAAATTGCACTGCCTCATGAATAATTGATTCGGCGGTGTGTGGTCAATGGAGAATTTACCGGCCGATAAGGATACTTCTGCTGGCCAGCAGCACCATTATCTATGATTCACCGCCCGCCGCCTCCCACACGTCTGAAAATAACAACGTGAAGAGCAGCCGAAAGTGCGAAAGAAACACATGTTGATATATGGGTCAGTGGCGATAACAGTGGCGGCTTCAATGACGGGGGAAGGTTTTCCTTATGAAACTACCGAGATTTACAGGAAATTTATAGAGGGAAATATAACCTAAATATTTAAGATTACTTTTTCATATACTTGAAATATTTATCTTCAATTATCCTTAGAATACAACTTATCAAGAAGTATTCTACTTTGTCTAAAAACAGCCTTGCTCTCAATTGTCTCCCTAAATTTGGCTGAAAACCAAGTTGCCCCAACAAGATTTGACCCCCGTCCCGAAAATAGCTCTGACAACCGCGCCACTGGACCGATAAGCATTCCCCCGCTATATGCTACCAACTCTGATTTTGCGTAATTAGGCTTCCAATGATAGCGAGTGGAAATAACATTCGAAATTTCGGTAAATTATGTATCAGAAATGTTCATTGAGTATGAGTATGTATGCTCTAAAATAGCATAAAAACGTGCTGAATGCTTGTGTAGTTACGTGTGCATGTTGCCCTGCCTGAGTGTGTGTGTGTGAGCGGGTGTCAAAATCACTCGCACATGGAAATTTACCGCTATAAATATAACACGAGTGGGCGGCATATGGGAGCAGGGGGCTGATGGGGGGCCCGTCGCATGCATTTCCAATACTAAATCCTAAACTTAACTATCACGAACGTCAGTAATTAAAGCAGCGACTTCTAACTCACCCGTGGATTTACCGGACTGCTTAGCACATCACACACACGCACACGGCTGTATTTATCAATTCACAGAGTTGGTGCAGCGCGGGGATGGGATGGATGATGCCGCTCCTCCGGCGGACTGCACAACTGTATTGGCAGAGCGATGGAGCCAATGCGGTGGGCGTGGATTTGAGGCACGGTCGCGATAGCCCCGAATGTCAATTACGTTTCAGATTAACAGATTAACACAGAAATCCGGAGCGGAGCGGCAAAATTCGCACGGACTGCAGACGTCGGACGCCACCAACACCAACAACGCCAACACGGGCACAATTACGCAAGGGGCGGGCTAAGTGTAAACATTCTCCGGACACGAGGGGGGTTAAACATATGCCGCCGCTGCCATCTCACTTTCGCACGCACCGCAACACAAAAATCCGCAACTTAACAATTTTTTTTTTTTATAACAATAGCAGGCGATGACTATCGATAGGCAGTGCGGTTAGACTGACCGCTTGCGGGATTTCAAACGACTATTTGGTATTTCTTGGGTGATTTTTAGTTTGGTATTTTTACATATCGATAGTTCGAACCGCTGTTCAACTTTTCAGATCCATTTTTAAAATATTGTCACTTAATAACAAAGTGAATCTGTACAATAAAGTAAACACCATTTAAATCATACTTAGAGCCTGTTATAAATATTAAGAATTGTAACTATCATAAGTTTCTTGGTATATTTATCTAAACTGTTTACTTGTAGTGCGGTCACTTTTGTTGTCACAATTTGATCCGATAGTCAATCGTCAAAAAACAACAATACAGGTGTCTCAGTTAGTTTTTATTAATTCTGCGAAAATGAGCGATACCGAGCATTTAACGACGGGTAAATATGGTTAAATTGACTCTAAAGATCGAGTTTATAACACCATTTACCTGCAGGCTCCACCAAACCTGTATTCCCGGACGATGGCGTCTTGAAATTGTACTCGATGCGCTTTTGCCCATATGCACACCGCGTGCACTTGGTGCTGGACGCCAAGAAGATACCCTATCACCCTATTTACATCAATCTGCGCGAGAAGCCCGAGTGGTTCCCGCAGGTGAGCAGCTCCTCGAAGGTGCCAGCATTGGAGCTGGTCGGCGAACCGGGGAATACCGTGCTTATCGAGTCGCTGATTATTTGCGACTATCTGGACGAGAAGTACCCGGATGTGGCGCCATTGTACCCCAAGGATCCGCTTAAGAAAGCCCAGGAGAAGATTCTCGTCGAGCGCTTCGGCCAGTTCATCACCGCCTTCTACAAACTGGTACTCCACGACGACCCGGCATCTCTGGGCGACATCGATCTGTATGCCGGCCTCGAAACCTACGAGGAGGAGCTGAAGCAGCGCGGCACCGAGTTCTTTGGCGGCGCCGCCCCTGGTATGCTGGACTATATGATCTGGCCCTGGTGCGAGCGCTTTTCTGCCTTGAAATTCAGCCTTGGCGAGCATTTCGATTTGAGTCCGGAGCGTTTCGGAACTCTGGTGAGTTGAAGAAGTTTCTAAACTTACTCTTCACTTACCTTGACCTTCTTGCAGCTTAAGTGGCGCGACTTGATGATCCAGGATCGCGCTGTAAAGTGCTTTTATTTGGATGGAAAAACCCACGCCAAGTACATGGAATCTCGTCGTGCTGGCTCAGCCGACTACAATATGCTCTAGTAAGTTGTTTTCCACATGTGATTAATGCAAAACCTGTTTCATTATCTCTCTTTCAGTCATGCTGCCAAGCGCGCAAGGCTGGAGTAATTATTACAAAAGGCCATCTAGCTTACAGCACCCAGTCGTACATATGGACAACTTGTGATAGCAAAACAAATTTACTAGAGATGCGTTTTTGAAAATCTCCCTTATTAACCATAAATAATTCTATTATTTTTCCCTAAACCAAGTATTTTCAAATAAAACAAATATGTTAAACAGGAATATACCTTATAAATGAAATGAAATATTAATGTTTAAACTGCAACGTCTTTCGAGAACATATAGCTTGAGGCGTCGATAACGATAGGCAAACCCGCGCAGTGCTGACAAGTTTTGAAGAAACCCATTAATCTTTAACTTGAATTGAGTATTATTATTTGAATAAATATATTATGAAAATAGAATAAATAAATGTTTAAGATAATCATTCGGTTGCAAAAGGTATTAGAAAACATAATTTGATACACTCTTATGTTATTAAATTAAGCTATATTTAGCTATAAACTATTTGCAACTTTTACAAGCTTTTTAATTTTTAAGTTTGACAGATCTAATAAGCTAAACGTGGCAACTCTGCATCGATTGGGCTACCAGTATAAAAGGAAATTCCAGAATATCATTGAAAGCTTTTGCAAACATTTCGCGTCTCAGGAACTATCTTAAAATCGTCAACGGAATGGCCCTGCCGCAGAAGCACTTTAAACGAGGTGAGCAGCAGCGGGAGCAACTGAAGGTCACCGGGATAGTGACGGGGCAAATAGTTAGCCATTGATTCCATAGTTTTATCTGCAAGCATCGGGGAAGCGGGAATTCCGCGCCTCGCAGATAGACATTTAATTTTGGCAGAAGAACAGTGGGAAAACTTTCCGTTAACGCTGACGTCAAAGCCCACTCATGAACCACTCACGTCCATACCCATTCCAACAGGTTCGCCCAAACCGGAACTGCCCGAGGACGGCGTCCTGCGTTACTACTCGATGCGCTTCTGCCCGTACTCTCAGCGCGCCGGACTGGTGCTGGCGGCCAAGAAAATACCGCACCACACGGTGTACATCGATCTCAGCGAGAAGCCCGAATGGTATAGCGACTACAGTCCGCTGGGCAAGGTGCCGGCCATCCAGCTGCCCCATCTGCCGGGTCAGCCGGCGCTGGTGGAGTCCCTGGTGATTGCCGAGTACCTGGACGAGCAGTATCCCGGCGAGCGTTCGCTCTTCCCCAAGGATCCGCTGCAGAAGGCGCTGGACAGGATCCTGATCGAGCGTCTGGCCCCGGCAGTTAGTGCCATCTACCCGGTGTTCTTCACAAAGGATCCACCCGCCGATGCCATTAAGAACTTCGAGACGGCCCTGGATGTCTTTGAGCAGGAGATCACCAAGCGGGGAACTCCCTATTTTGGCGGAGACAAGATCGGCATTGTGGACTACATGATCTGGCCGTGGTTCGAGCGATTCCCCGCCCTCCAGTACACCCTGGAGCCAAAATATGAGCTAGACGCGAAGCGCTACGCCAATCTGCTCAAGTGGCGCAATCTGGTGGCCGAGGATGAGGCCGTCAAGGCCACGGCTCTGGATGCCCGCATCCATGCCAAGTTCATGCGCACGCGCCATGAGGCCAAGCCCGACTACGACATTGCCTTCGAACCCTTGTAAGGATCGTAAGCCAAAGTTCTGGCCAGGATCAGTTAGCTGTAGAACAGCAGGAACTAAGATACTTAAATTTGGATTGTGAAAGCGCTCAGCGGGAAATATTAAACATATACTTATATATTTAAATACCTCTACTTTGCACCTCCATCTGGGTTTGGGTTGCGGCATATGTTCATCCTGTGATTCTTCATCTATTAAACATTCCTTCTTGGCATTGCAGGTTCCACCAAACCGGAGCTACCCGAAGACGGCGTCCTGCGCTACTTCTCCATGGGTTTCTGTCCCTTCAGCCACCGCGTTCACCTTTTGCTGACCCTCAAAAACATTCCCCACCACAAAATCTACATCGATTTGATTGAGAAGCCAGAGTGGTACAGGGACTACAGTCCACTGGGCAAAGTGCCCGCCCTGCAACTTACTCACCTGGAGGATCAACCGACCCTCGTGGAGTCGCTCGTCATTGCCGAGTACTTAGATGAGGAATATCCGAGCCCTCGACTGTTCCCCACCGATCCGCTGCAGAAGGCTTTAGATAAGATTTTGATCGAGCGCTTTGCGCCCGTGGTCAGCGCGGTTTATCCTGTGCTTACCTGTAATCCCAATGCTCCTGCAGATGCCCTCAAGAAGTTTGAGAACGCCCTGGATGTGTTTGAACAGGAGTTGGCCAAGAGAGGAACTCCCTACTTCGCCGGCCAGACTATAGGCATTGTGGATTACATGATCTGGCCTTGGTTCGAACGCTTTCCCAGCATGAAAATAAACACGGAGCAGAAGTACGAGTTGGATACCAAGAGATTTGCCAAGCTGGTATGTGGGGAATCAATAATATAGGGGAGATATCTTAACCCAAGACCTTCTCATCATTTCAGCTAAAGTGGCGCGATTTGGTGGCCCAGGACGAGGCCGTAAAAAAGACCGCTCTAGATGTTCAGCTGCATGCCGAGTTCCAGAAGTCCAAGACCCTGGGCAAGCCTCAGTACGATATAGCCTTCAAGGGACATCTCTAGGATGACCAAAATCAAAGCTTTGTGACCGCTTATGGAATGCATTTAAGGGGGATCGATCCGATCTATTTTATTCACACAAAACTAAATGTCCAAATAAACCGAGTAGCTCCATCAGGCCTCCTTCACCAGCAGATTGTAGTTGGGCTGCCCGGCGCTGCGCGTGCGCAGAAACTCCGCCTGTACCTCGGCCTCCATGTAGAAGGCCATCACAGCCTGATCCCGCTTCATGCGCTCCAGCCATAGTGTCTGATTGAAGATTTGCTTTACGGACTAGACTTAAACATCGCAAAGATTTTACTTACCAGCTGAGGGAATCGCTGCTCGTCGTAGTTGTACTCCTCGCCCCGCTGCAGCTTCAGCAGCTCCAGGCGCTCGCACCACGGCCAGATCATGTAGTCCAGAATGCCCGTCTGTTCGCCCCCAAAGAAGTCTGTGCCCCGGCGACTCAACTCCCGCTCGTAGGTGTCCAGACCGCTCCAGAAGGGCTCCAGTTCACCGCCATCGGAGGCCCTAAAGAAGGCTCCGAGCACCGCGCCGAAGCGCTCGATCAGCAGCTTCTCCTGCACCTTCTTGAGGGGTTCTCGCGGATAAAGTGGTCGCAGCGGATACTGCTCGTCCAGGTACTCGCAGATCAGTAGCGACTCTGTCAGCACTGGCGGCCCGGGTTCGCGCACAATTTCCAGAGCCGGCACCTTGCCCTGCGGATTTTTGTCCAGCAGCCACTCGGGCTTCTCTGTGAGATTGATGTAGATGCTGTGGTACGGGATCTGCTTGGCGTCCAGCACCAGGTGCACGCGCTGGGCGAACGGGCAGAAGCGCATCGAGTAGAGGCGCAGGATTCCATCCTCTGGCACATCCGGCGGGGGAGAGCCTGCGGATCGGGGATTATCTATACTCCTTTCTATGATGATCTGAATGTGCACGCCTACCTTTAGCCAAGTGCCTGCCGTTGCTCATGATGTGCGTGCTCGGTTCTGGAGAAGCAAGTGATGATAGTGGCTGCCAGCGAAGTGATATATAAAGAGCAGCTGGCTGCCCTTCGGCGGAGGCATCTGTTACCCGGCCTGAACTTGGCGGCCGGGGCAACCTTTGCGGCTGACACACATAGCCAGCCGGATGAATACAGTGCTGCTTGTGTAGCTTTGGATTCCAAGGTAGAATTTTATTAATTTAATGAACATATAAAATATATTTATTCCTAAACTTTTTAAATTAAAGATTTTGTATTCAAATTGTATATTAAAATAATTTAAACAAGTCCAGTGAAACTACATGTATTATTTAAATTATAGGAGTATGTGTTATAATATTCCTTTATAAGCCTTGTTGAATTATTGTTTAATGAGAAATATCTACTTTTCGCACAAGGGAATTCCTCTCACTTACCCTAATTTTTCCATAATACTACATTTTGAATAGATTTAAATTTTGATTTAAAATATTTTTAAAGAAGTGTTAAAAAGTAGTTATTAGATTAAATTACGGGCTAGGAATCTGGGTAAAAATTCAGTTGTAAAAAATGTTAGAATACTTTTGGTCACAATTGCAATTGATTTGAAATCGACGGCAATGTCTTGTAAGTTGTATAAGATAAGTCAAATATTTAAGTTTATTTAGTAATTTGTTAAAAATATTTTTATTTGTTCTTTTCAATTTTGTTCTTTTCTGTTTTTTTTTTGTCTTTTTTTTTTCTTTAAATTATTTTTTGTACATCTTATTTTTTTCTTTTTAAAATATATAACAACTTGAGTTCAAAAGTTGAGACTAGAAATCAGGTTTTGACCTAAGCTAGCAGATCGTAACTGGCATTGCCGGCCTTGCGGGTGCGCCAGAATTCCTGGTGCTGCTCGGGAGTGGCATAGAAGGCCTTGACCGCCTCATCCTCCTTCAGAAGGGCAATCAACTGGGCCACCTTGGGGAATCGCTTCTCGTCGAAGTTATAGGTGTCCTTCAGCACATACTCAATCACTGCCAGACGCTCTAGCCAGGGCCAGATCATGTAGTCCACGAAGCCAGGTTTGTTGCCGCCGAAGAAGGAAGTGCCTCGCTTGGTCAGCTCCTGTTCAAAGATGTCCAGGGCAGTCCAGAAGTCATCCAAGCCGGTGTTTTGCAACAAGATCTTCATGAAGGCATTGGTAATGCCGTTAAAGCGCTCCAACAAAATCTTGTCCTGGGCCCGCTTCAGTGCATCCTTGGGCAGGAGCGGATTCTGCGGGTACTTCTCGTCCAAATACTCGGCAATGATCAGGGACTCGATGAGCGAGGGCTGGCCCTTCTCCGCCACCAGCTGCAGAGCAGGAACCTTCAGCAGCGGGCTCACCTCCACCAGCCACTCGGGCTTCTCGGTAAGATTGATGAACACGGTGTGGTAGTCAACCTTCTTGGCATTCAGGACGAGATGGGCACGCTGGGCGTAGGGACAGAAGCGCATCGAGTAGAGGCGCGGGACTCCATCATCGGGCAGAACGGGCTTGGCAGAGCCTGAAAATGTGCAGTCATAAGTGGAATTTCCAGAAAACCGATAAGGTTAATATAAAGAACAAGGCGCGGATCGAGGGCGTTCGGCATCAGGTTATCTCTTCAGCAAATAGAGACCCCCTTTAGGATCCGTCACTGTAAATACCATATAGCAAGTCATTCGCTTGAGTTTAATATAGCCAGACGCGATATAGCAAACATTTAACTGATATGTTATCACGTTTTACGGGTAAATATTATGGTTCGTCGATCTTTGTATTATAGTAATGGTTCTTGGATGAGTGGTGCAAATTGGAAATCGATGATTTTTAATATTAAAAGTGGGTTAGTTCTGTGATTACCAAGGTAGTCACAAAGGCTGTAGTTTTTCCATTAATAACAATAAGAAAATTTAACGCATTTTCGAAGATTGATAAAAATAGGAAAATAAAAATAAAAGGCAATTGTTGAAAGTCGAAAACAAAAAATAACAAGTAACCATATACCAAAACAAAAATGTTTACAAAAGTATGTTCCAAATTCAGTGAAAATCTTTTCTTTTTCAAAGACATATAACATGTAGCATAGTTCTATTAACGTTTTAATGGATATTAAATCTTTAGGTTTTATAAAGCCACAAATTTGAGACTGTTTCTTTACAATACTATATGCAAATATCGATCGCGAACGCCAAGGTTATAATTGATTTTTTTCGCAGGTACCATCATGCAGTAGGCGAGTGATTCCCACAAATTAATAAATTATTAAATTTTAGTTCTGCCAATTACAAGTTTGTTTTGCACAAATACGACTACCTTTTTGTTACTTGACTTTTTGCGTAAAAAAATTCTAAATTATGTATGGTATACCAAAGTACCCGGTGGAATGTTGGGGAACTTGTTTTAGTAAAGCGAATATATTAATGTTACGACAGGTCTTCTCTTACCACTGGCAATAATTCAAGTTCTCTTACCTTTGGCCAAATGCTTTCCAGAGCTCATGGTTTTGTAGGTATTTTAAGTGTAGGAGAAAAATAAAATTCACTTAATTGTTGAAGTCAACTCGACGTTGGTGTTCAGACTAACTTTTCTCTTCGACGGCGCTCTGTATTTATAAAGCTTGCCAGTAATCCCAAGAGCTTTTCGGAACATGACTCTTAGTGTTCGAGGCTCTTCGATATCGCTTTTAAAAACGATTTCTCATCGTAGTCGTTTATTTGGAATTAAAACGCTCTTGCTACATATGCGATTTGTTTGTTTGTTTGTTTTTTGGGGGAAGAAACAGTTTTCTTCTTGCATTGTTTTACATGTTACAACTACTTAGTTCGTTAATAATCACGCCTGCTTGTAAATATATATAGTATATTGTATATTGTTTTTGTTTTTACATGGTTGGGGAGAGTTTTTTAATTGAACTTCCAACTACTACACACACATCTAGAGATTTAAGTTTATAAACTTCTCGCAAAAAGTTTCAATCGGCGGACTTTTAAAATCAAACTTAATCTATATACAAATACTTCTCGAAAGTTCTGTTCTGATGAATCCACACATATAAAAAGAATATAAAAAACGTTTAACAAATTTGCTGACCTCATATGTCCGCGATAGGAGCATACAAAACACAGTAGTTATCAGTTATTACATTCGAAAATTAGCAGCAGGTGACAATTTTGGATAGTAAGAAGGGATGATTGTTGTTTTCAATGCACCTAAATGACAGTTTGTTATCAAAATCGATAACTAACTTAATCGCTCTGTTTCTACGTTGGTCCTACGAATGGAATTGTTTCGGATTTAAGCAACAAAAGAGAAATAAGAGTTTTGTTATAAACTAATCAAATTTGGGTTTAATTTTTACAATGTCCGGCAAGGAAAATGATTTCACATGATTAAATAGTTGAGTTATCCTTCTTCGTATCAATTGCGCGTTGGTACAGTAATTACATGTTGGTTTACTGGGGGAATAATATGACTAAAACTAGGTACATCCATACAGTTAAAAAAAAAACACTCTACACAGTTGAGTTAAATCTGGATTTCCTTTCGTTTTCGAAAAGGGTTTCCCTAACATTAAGGTTTGCTTTGTTTTTGTTTTGCATCGTTGCCTGACGATTCCGATTCTAAGAGTTTCGTTTACAGTTTCGTTCATTTTTTTGCGATTTTTGTATTTTGCTTGTTGCTCTCTATAAAATATGCAAACTGGTTGCATTTTTATCACGGTTCTTGCTGTTGCCTAATAAACATTCTCCTTATTTTTGATTACAACTGGAACGACTTGAATTTATCGAACAAAATGGTTTCTTGATGTGCCTCACTGTGGGATCACCTCTGGAATCCTCGTGTGGCCAGTGTTGGCGGTGCTGGTGGTCATCCTTAGGCGTTCGATGATGAGGTGGCGGCTGCCTCCGAAGGTCCCGGAGAGGTGGAGGTTGCAGCTGATGCTGCCACATCGATATTGCTGCTCCTGTTGAGCAGCATCGATCGCGTGGAGTTGGTGGTGGAGCTGGGATATTTTGGCTGCGATTGGCTGGTGGACACTGTGGAAGAGCTGCTGGTGGCCGGCTGCTGTAGCTGCTGCTGCTGCTGGCTGCAAATGAACAGAGTTCATCAGAGTGCCTTAGGTGACCTTAGGACACACACCCCTTCTGCTCGCCATCCTTCTTGCTGTTGAACATGGCCAGCTCGATCTCGGTGTGCTGGCTGTTCATGTGCCGCACCCACTCCGCGGGCGTTTCGAAGGCACTACAAAAATGGATAAGGATTAGTAGCTGAGATTTTTTTGGAAACGTTCTCAGGAATCAACTTACGTAGAGCACAAATCGCAGAGTAGCGTGACATGATCATGATCCATGTTGTTCTCTTGTTGCTGCAAATGGAAGCAAGTATTAAAATTAACTGCTTATTCTTAACACCTTCTGACTTTCCCTCTTTTCTTTTAGGATTTATCACTCACCGAGACGCGGCGTCGCTTCTTTGGCACATAGGTTTTCAGGGCTCTCAGAGCGAGATTGCTTGAATTGCCGGAGGCACTCGGAGCACTGCCGCTGGCACTGGGCCCTAGCAAATTGGACCCCGCTCCGCTCGCCGGATCGCTGGCATGAGTACCCAGGTGGCGGACCAACATCTTGGTGTCCTCAAACGACTTCTGGCAGATCTCGCAAACCAGCAGCTGCTTGAAGTTGTTGTAGTCGCGCAGAGTGTGCTCCTCGGAATCCTCTGAAGGCGTGCCC
The DNA here is from genome assembly GCA_008042585.1 of Drosophila punjabiensis. Classification (NCBI taxonomy): domain Eukaryota; kingdom Metazoa; phylum Arthropoda; class Insecta; order Diptera; family Drosophilidae; genus Drosophila; species Drosophila punjabiensis. Next base: position 26,288 of record VNJR01011553.1, on the reverse strand, counting down.
CTATCCCTGTTCACCTCCATCTTAACGGTGCTCATCTTAAAGTCCAGCGGCTGTTTGGGCGACACCAGCGGCCCCTCCTCGATGTTGTTGTTGTTGGCACTGGACGCATTAGGTGGGTTGGTGCTCCAGTCGGTCGGCTCCTGTTTAATGGTGAGGAAGTTGTGGCCATGTCGATGGGTCTGCGGCGCCTGTTGAGGTGCTGCTGGTGGTGGTGAAGTGGCAGCCAGGCGGGTGGGCACCACGTGCTCGAAGTGGGGTGGTGGCGCCTCGTAGTAGTCGCGAGCTTTTGGAGATTTGAAAATTATATTAGTATTTTATGAGGTTGTAAATTATATAGACTTACATCTCTCGCAGGCACTCTCCCTCCGAAGACGTCGCTCGAAGACCAGTCCCACCTCGTTCCGCTCGCGAAGCGCTTGCTCCTCGTACTCCGTGCGCCGCAAGCTGGTCTCCGATTGCTCAGCACTTGGCCCAGGGGCCATGGGACAACTGCTGCAACCCACCTCCGTGCATATGGATATGGGCTGAGAGGCTGAGGCTCCTGTTGCTATGGTTCCTCCATTACCAGCGCCGCCGCCAGATCCGGCTGTCGACGATGAGGTTGAAGGCGGTGGATGAGATTGCGGCTCTACTTGTCCGGGGGCCGCAAAACAGCACTTGTCCTCCGGATCAATGGCCACCTCCTTGTTTACGGAGATGCCCAGCTTGCTGCTGCTCGCCACTGTAAGTAGGCCCGTGTGGGCGGCCATCTTGGGCGACTTGATGATCACGGGACTGTCCTTGGGCATCACAGAGGCGCCCAGTCCGCGAAACTGATGCTGCTGCTGCTGCTGATGGTGATGGCTCAGGTGGTTGTGGTGCGACGACAGGTGGTGGTGGTGGTCCAGGGCAAAGCGTTGGGATCCTCCCGGCTTGCTGGAATAGTGATCTGAAACGGGCGGCGGCGGCGGAGGAGGCGGCAGGGCAGCAGATCGCGTGCCATTCGACATGTACATGGCGCTCGCCTCCCGCGGATGCAGGTGCCCGCCCAGCGTGTGGTGCGAGCTGGACACGACGGAGCCGCTGCCGTTGGAAGCGCTGGTGCGGCACAGGCCGCGAATCTTAAGGATCTCCCCGCCGCGCAGCACCTCGTTGAGTATATCGTTGGAGACTGTGGCCTCGCCGCTGTACATGTACTGCACCAGGATCTGAATGGCCCGATGGCTGAGATCCGGCGGCAGGACCACGTACAGGACCCCATTAGGAGCGGTAATCGGCGCCGTTTCAAACATGGTGGCGAAAAACTGCGACGAAGCACTCAGGATGAATTTGTGGGCCGAAATGCCCACCGTGGGTATGTCCGAGGGGATGCCGCTGCTGTTGTAGGAGCTGTAGAGGACCACATCGGCGAACTTTTCATTTCTGGAGAGAAATTAAATCGTTAGCGAACTGAACTGTTGTGATTTTGAGTACATTTTATAAATTTTAGTTTATATATTTATATTGTATGTACATATTTAAGCTCATAACGGTGTATTTAGTTATTTTTCACTTTAAAATACATTTAATGTAAATAAGTTATGATCTTAAACGTTTAAAAAACCTTTTTAAAATTTACTAAAGGCAAATTTTACACTGAACTGAAGAATTTCCTACACTAAAAAGTTAAACAACATTTGAAATCTTTCAAAAATGGCGCTCTTTCGAAAACTTAATTCACTATTTCTAAAATATAAAATTATTGAATTTATTTGAATATACTCACTTGTAAAGCGTGGCAATGGAAGAGTTTAGATAGGACAGGTGGGAGTCCCACTTGAGGTGATAGTTTTCGGCGGCCATCTCTATGGTGGACAGCGCCTGGTCAATGAGAAAATCAATAAATAAATCAATAAGTGCTGCTAGACTGAAATAACAGATACAAACAATGTTTATATGCTTGACCATAGTAGAAATGTATATGTACATTTGGCTGAATCAAAATAGTTTGTGCAAATCTATAATATACCGAATAAATTATATAAATAAGAAATAAATATTGGTCAAATTTAAATTCTTCATTTTTTTTTTTTAAGAATTCTAACAGGGTACAGTTCTACGAACTTTTTTAAATATGTGTGTATGTATATAGCTTATAAAGTCGTATCGATGTAAGTCATTTCAAATTTTATTTAATTTTTCGAAAGGGTATTAAACCTTCGGCTGACTGAAGGTATTCTTTTCCCTTGTTTATTTTGGTATTTTTCCGAAAGCATGGAATATTCCAAGAGTTGGCCAACGGTCACTCTAAAGTCTTGTTTACTCACAAAGAATTATTTGGCAAACTGTATTTGTTTTCAATTTATATTTGTGAAATGTCGGATTTTAACATGCGCCTTATTGAATTGGTCCGCGCTAATCCCAATCTCTATGAGCAGGAAAGGCGGAGCGCGCCCTACGACACGAACAAGAAGCGAAAAACGGAGATTTGGCGCAGCATCGCCGCTTCTCTTAAAACGGAGGGTAAACAATTGGAACTTTTGATTAATTTATCCTTACTTCTTATGTACTTTCGCTTAGTTAATACCTGCATTAGTACATGGAATCATCTGGTGGCCAAGCTGCGTCGGGAGTTGGAGAAAGAGAAGGCGGGAGGCCCTGGGTCTGATTGGACACTCCTGCCTCATATGCGCTTCCTGCAGCATCCGCATCATGCCGGAAACCACCGCAGCGTAGTAGACCCTAATTTGCGGTCCCCGAATCCCCTGTCGCCCACTGATGAGATCCACAACGAGGAGGATCCGCTGCAAGAGGCCATGGATGAGCAGCTGGCAAGTGCAGGAGCACCAGCAGCAGCACTGCCGCTTCCACCAGCGGCTAATCATGCCACAGTAGTAGCACCACCATCAACCGCAGCTCCAGTGAGCGCAGAACTGCTAAAGCGGATTGAGGCGCTGCTCGAGGGACTGGGGGATGCGAACCGCGTCAAGGCGGAGAAAAGGATACTGGCCTATCTCTGCAAATGCAATCTGCGCGCCCTCAACGAAGAGCAGATTGATGATATAGTTATTTAGTGAGGCTATTGGTCGGTGATATCTGATACGGGTTTAAAAAGATATAAAGGAGCTTTAAATATTCAGGACTGTTTACAAGATTGTTTTTACTTAATTTCCTTATTTTAAAATGTATTTGTTTTAGGTTTAACGTGCAATTTTGAGCTTTAATTTGAAATCTGCATGTTTAGCATTTCTAATTATTACATTTAATAACTCCAGTAGGGACTGCACAAATATATAAGCTTTATTTACTAGGAGTACGTTTCGTTAATTTTGATTGATTTACTCAAATATTATTTTAAAAGAAAGTTTATTGGAATTGTATGTATTAGAAAAATATTACCCTTTTCTATCTACAATTTTAACAATATTTAATTTTAAGACTTTCCCATCTATTAAGTATATTTCTGCATGTAAAATGTTTAAAAAGATCTAGACTTTAAAAAATCTTTACCTAGTTTTTTGTTATTTTAAATATGAGTTTTTTACCTCTAATAGCTAAAATGCCATAAAAACTAAGTAATCATTCTCTAATTCCCTAACAAAACTTCAAGGATTAAAAACCCAGTTTCTTCTCAATTTAATTTGATTAAAAGGATTAATGCTTAACGAAATAAACGGATGAATGCCTTAAAAATATGAATGTAATTCAAGGAGCTACAACATATCTGAAGTTACAAATCCGTTGGCTTAGCTGGATGGATGGACTGGAGCGGGGTAGGCGACAGAAAATCGAATTTAGCCACGCCAAAAACTCCTACAATATATGACGCAGCTGCTGCTGCTGCTGCTACTGCTACTGGTAACTGGTCAAAAAAAAGAGTCAAAGAGTGCGCGCGCAAGCAATAACATGTCCAATATCCACGTCTGGATCGGCTTCGGAAGGGATGCGGACGGAGAGTGGGCGGACGGGCGACGACGCCAAAACAAGCATTTAGTTTATTAATTTGAGGACTCCCAAAGGGGGGAACAAAAACATAACGAGCGAGGAGCAGAGCAGAGCGGAGCGGAGCGTCGTGCACCCTTAACGACTGCCGCCACCCCGAAAGTCACCCCGATCTCCGACTACCGAGCACCGAACACCGCGCACCGCCGCTTCCCCTGACGCACCTCAACTGAGCCCACTATACATGAACTACTCCTACGGCCAGCCAGCCAGCCAGCCCGCAAGCAAGCCACCTTCCCAACCTTCCCCATTCACGCGCGGACCCTTCCTTCTCTTGGTATTAACACCGTATTATCGATTGATTTCGGGCACAAGCACACACAACAAAAATCGATAAGCTGGCCGAAGCCAAAATCAAAAATATTGTACAGTTCGGGGCCTGGCAGGGTAAGTTCAATGCTCACTCACTTTTAATTACTGGCAATCGTTCGACCGTGAATTGTGCTTACGGCTAAATAAATGGCTTATTCAAAATACGCGCCCAAAAGCACAGCACACATTTAACAGCTAAATTCACCTTGGATCGGCTCTCTCCTCCTGGATGCTATAGCTGGGCTATGACGGGTTGGATGCACTGGATGATTCGAGTCTCGGAGACTTGGCGGAACCGTAAACTTTAGTTAGATGAGTTCAGTTAATCATTGGCCACTGCTCTTCATTGAGAACGTCGAGGAAAACCGTCCGACTTGGTGGACTGTGTGAGCTGTGAGCTGGGGAAAACTGCGCAGCGCGTCGTTACGAGCTTTCGCGTTGCTTGCCACCGAACGAATGAAATCGCTGTCGCCCCAGAAGGGACAGGACCAAAAGGACTCTCCTTTCAGCTGGCGAGAGAGAAGCGCCAGAGAGAGTAAGAGAGAGAGCTACCGAGACAGAGAGAGAGAGAGAGTCCTCACGTGCGCATTGTTATTGTTGTGGTTGGTTTGAAGTTGGGATACGACGAAGCGCGCGTAAAATTGATTTCCCCGAGATTATTGATTTTTGGCTTTGGTCGTCGGTCCTGCACTTAGTTGGCCTGCACCACCTCCTGCGTTGTCGCCTCTGTTTGCGTCTCCTCCACCTTCTCTTCCTCCTCCTCCATGGGCTCCTCCTTTGTTTCTTCCTTTCCGGTCTCCCCCATTGCCTTCTTCTCCAGCTGCATTTGCGTGGCCGCCGATGTATCCTGTTTAAAGAGTTCCCGCAAAAACATAGTGGCATAGGCAGCCGAGGGCAGCGAGAATTCCAAAAGAAGGGCCATGAATTTGGCCTCCTCCTCAGCGGGCTCCGGAGTAACTGGAATGCCCTTCAGTAGCTCCCAGTCGGAGGCAATAAGCGAGTCCTCGGGCGAGTTGTATCGCCGGAAGCTCCACTTGAGATCAGTAGACTGAATGATCATCTTGCGGTAGGCGCCACCTAGGGCGTACGTCTTCTCCTTGTGCTTGAGGTGATCCGAGGTGAGACCCACTTCGGCAAGCATCTCCTCGTACCAGACGCCGCACTCGTTCGCCGGATATGTAATGTCGTGTCCCGGCAGAGGCAGAACCACGTCGGAGAGGTGGTACCTGCCGCTGGCAATATCCTCGGGGGTCAGGGGACGAACTTTGCGCTTAAATATTGATTCTTCTACAATGGTCTCGTCCTCTTCAAGTGTTTCTGGAAGATCTTCGATATTTTCCTCTTCCTTCTGCTCCTCTTCTTCCTTCTCTACCGTGATCTTTTTGGGCTCCTCCTGCTCCTGATCCTGCTCCACATAGACCAAATCTCCAGGAATCAGCTTAAGGCCAAACTCCTTGATCCTTCTAGACGCAATCCTGTTAAAGATCAGGCTCTGGTAGGCATGTGGGTACAGCATCAACATGTTCCTGGGAATCTGCCGCAGAGCCGAGGAGTAGTCCGACTCTCCGAATCTGGCCAGTCCGTCCAGCAACTTCTTTTCGATGAACTTGTCGCCGTAGATCTTCGCTGCTGCCGCCGCCGAGTCGCGTTTCTCCCACCATTCCTCGCGGATGGGACGCAAGAACTCTAAGTCCGAGTCGCGCGGCTTCAGGATCAGTTCGCAGGCCAGTTTATAATCACATTTGAGCAGGGCCACGCCCACCTCGTATGTGGGCACGCTGGCGCTGTTGCCGAACCGCTGCAGGCCATAATAGTTGATAAAGCCCCGTTCCCGGAGCGATTCAAGAGCCACCTCGATGTCGCCGCGTTTCTCCTTGTCTATGTGCCGCAGAGCGATACGGAAACGGTTGCCTTGAAGATCACCCAGCTTCAAGGTGGTGGTTCGGAAAGCAAAGTTGCCGATTTGCACATTCCGCAGGGATCGGGCAGCATTCAGGATTTGATCTGGCGCACGGCGCTTGATGCAGAAGTTCTGAGTGGTCTTGGCTCGCTTGTCCTTGATGCCGGCGTAGTTTACCTGCGAGGGTCGCAAGCTGTGGGGAAATCAAGCCTTTATAATGACAGCCAAGTTGGTATACTCAGCAAAAGAACTTACAAGAGCCGCGAGGCCAAGGTGGATGCAATATCACTGGTAACCAAGTTGGTTTTGTGCACCAGAAAGCTCACGAATTCCGTGGGAAAGTTCCAGCGCTTGTCGCCTATGTGTAAAAACAGCATTAACTACGGTAATCTTAGTTTAAACTCACTGCTTACCGCGCCCTCCCTTGGGCTTCAGGATGCGAATAGTTTTCTTCTCAACCAGCTGCTCATTTTGCTCTGTTTGTTCCTCCGGCGACGTTGCCTTTACCTGTTGCGGCTGCCCAATAGTCGTGGACACCAACTTACCTTTGTACAACTGCTTAACCAGCTCGTGGACCTGACCGCGCTTCTCCTTATCAAGACTGCTTACATCTATCTCAACCTTCTGTTCGATTTTAGGATCGAGTTTCGCCTCGGCCAAATCGGCTATTTCCTGCCACACCTCAGCACCGATTACTGCCTCCAGTTCCTTCCTCCACTTGTCCAGATCTTCTGGGTCCACCGCTGGAATTCCAGGCGATAAATAAGCGGATTAGTTATAGGAAACATAGTCCAAATACACACGTTCGATGGCCACCTTTGGCACGGTGAGGTCGTTGAGCTCCAAGACTTTGCCCTCGCTGTCAATTTCGTTCACATGAAAATCGGAGAAACGCGATTTCAGGATGCCAGTGAATCCAGGAGCGTCAGGATTTGTGAACTCCGTAATGCCCACCTGGTTCTCGAGGAGCACAGACTTCTGCTGTTGCGGAGTTCTAGAAACAAATAATAAAAGCCGGTAAGTACTTGTAGCTTACGTTTTAACTGAAACACTTCACTTGTTGCGCTGCCCTCCGTTCTGGGGAGGGCGATCCCGCTTCTGGCCACGCCAGTTGTTCTTGTTGTAGGGCCCGGAGTTATGGTTCCGCCGTCCTCTGCCCCGGTCCTTGCCCATTTTTATTCAAAATATGTTAAAAAGATACTTTGGAGAATCAGAATCCACGTTTTGCAGAACATATGAACGTGCTCGCGTTTTAAAGTGACCTTTTGCTTTGTATATTTAAATTAGGCGGTATTTTTAAAAGCTTTCTTTTGTATTTAAAACTAGCAAACAAGATACAAATTAAGCAATACTTAAATAAAATAAATAAATACATATATTTGGATACTATGATAAATTTATCTGAATATTTGAATTTGTACATCCCACAGATGATTAGTATTTTTTTCCCAGCAATTTAGTGTTTTCTGTTTACTATTTTCTTGCTTCCAAGCTACGGTCACATTAAAAACACGTAATAATTACAGTACAAAGGAGCTCTTTAAATTAGTGTTAAAATTGAAAAAAACAACCAAAACAGGATCACCAACGTTCAATAGCCTTGACCAAGTGACTAACGAAATGCTGCCGCACCTGAGTGCCGACCTGGGGATTCCGTCCGTGACGCGGAAAGTGTACATTAATCCCAATTTCCAGATGGCCCGCACAGCGTCTGCTCTGCTGCAAGGCCAAACTGCGCATCAGCTGCCGCCGTTCCAGGCGTCCCCTCCGCTGCCGCAGTACCCTGCGCCCGCCATCCACATCAATCCGCACTTCCTGCAGCGCCAACGGGCCATGCACCAGCAGTTCCAGCAGCAGCAACAACAACAACAACAGCAGAAGTTCCTGCATCAACAGGTCTCCGCTGCGTACTACGAACAGACGCCTCCGTTGCCAATAATTTCCGTGCCAGATACACCACCTCCTCTACAGGCCAAGATCATCAGCAAGGCGAGCACGTGTCTAGTGCGTAAGGCGCATGTGAAGGCCGTTGCTCCCCCACCAGTGCCTACTCCTTCCGTGGTTGCTCCCTCCCGTGCCCAGCCGCCCTTGGTCAGCATTTCCAAGCGGAAGATTGTGCGCCAAGGAGCTGTGATCGCCCCTCCCGCCTCGCAGCCACCTGTGCCGCCTGCCAAGCGCACCAAATACAAGCTGGTACGCTCCTTATCACTAACCTTTACTCCCTTGGTCAAGAAGCGGCGGCCACTGCGGGAGTTTGTGGGTCAGTACGCCCTGAGACGAACCAACGAAGATGCGGAGCCAAAGAAGAAACTGAGGTAGGAATTATTAGCTAACTGTCCAAATTGTTGCTTTTTACTCATCTTTCGCTGAAGTAATTACTCTTCTTTCTTTAAGATCACCTTTTAGTAAAAGACCTCCCGCTTTGTAAACTATATGTGCAGCTATATAATTCTCTTGCAGATCCGAGCCACAGCTTCTTAAGCAGGGCGTTAACAAGTCCCTCAGCATGGTCAGCATACATGGTGTGATGTACAAGAAGATATCGAAGAACAAGCTAACGAAGCTGGATGCCAGAACTGCGACTCCGCGGACCCTCAAGCCATCGTTGTCTGGTCGGGCTGTGTTCGTCAGCGGAAACAAGTTTATCCTGGATCCATCGGGATGCCGTCTTACCAGAGTTTCATCATCATCGGCTGCACGACTACCAACAGCTGCTGCTGCTGCTGCACCACAGATGAGCGTGAATCGCACCATGATGCGGCGCATTGATATTGGCGGCCTTACCTATGTGGCTTCCCCTAAGACCCAGAACGTCTTCATTCGCACCACGAATCACGTGTCGCGCGCCCATCTAATCACCGCCAGACAGAGGAGTTTGACGCTGCTGAACAAGTCGAGGGTGAAGACCAATGTGCCTTGTGCCATCTACCAGAAGCTGGGCAAGTGTGCTGCCCACAGTCGCGGCAAATGTCGCAAGCTGCACGATCAGCGACAGGTCGCCATCTGCCCCAGGTTTGTCCCAGGTCACGCAATGGCGTTCCCGGTGTTTAGTCCCCAATACGGTTTCCATTCTCTCCATCATCTATTTACAGCTTCCTGCGCGGCGAGTGCTCCAATCCGAACTGCCTGCTCTCGCACAACGTCACGCTGGAGAAGATGCCCGTCTGCCGGTACTTCCTGCGCGGAGTCTGCGTCCGCGAGGATTGTCCGTACCTGCACAAGAAGCTCAGCCGCAAGGCCGAGATCTGCATTGACTTTGTGCGCGGCTACTGCCCGCTGGCTGCCGAGGTAAGTTGCCTAAGCCATTCCTTCAAAGGCAACCTATTAACGCCTTGCTCCTTCAAGTGCAACAAGCGTCACGAATTCGCGTGCCCGGAGCTGGAGCGGCAGGGCAAGTGTGAGTTATCCAAGTGTGTGTTCTGCAAGAAAGCGCCATCTAAGCGATTGGTCAAGTCGCGGCCAAAGACTGTTATTTCTAAAGTTACAAAAATTGAGAAGACCCGGAAAGAGCCTGATGTCAAAGAGGCCAACATTCCCAGCAGCTCTAGGTACTTCACATGCGACGGTGACCAGGCAAAGACTCCCAACGATAATACAGAAAGGATAGAGCCTCAGGAGGAGCGAGAAGAGGAGGAGGCAGAGGACCTGGCGGAAACAGAAAACACAACTTGCGGCGTGTTCAAGCGCCCGACACTGGGGACGCTGCCCGCTTTCATTCCTCTGGGCGACAACAGCGAAGAGGAGTAATTGTGCAACTGTGCGGAGACTTGGACCCAACGTTTCAGGTACAAATAATTTGGTTAAGTATCGTTATAGCGTAGCGTTTATCTTAAGCTCTAATTTTACTAGCCTAATTTCTATATTCAATACAAAATAAAGACCAATATATTTGCATAAAAGATCTCAAGTTTTATTTTATTTGAGGACTGAATCATTTAAGTTGAAACCAAGAGATTAAATTTCAATCTAAATCTAAATTAATTCTTTCAATTTTTTTCTTTGAATATAGCCAAGTTCCCCACCTTTAATATTCTTTCGTTAAGCAATGTTTTCCACCACTTTATAAAAATTCTCTTCAACATTTTGAGATTTTTTAGGGAATAGCTAAACTTACATCTGGCAACACTGCCTCTTTGGTTCAAAAAAATCCAGTTCAAAATTTCACCTGAACGACGGCGGTTGCGGCTCGCGGTTTTCCATCCAAAGTTTGTTGATTATATTTACCTATTTAACCGAAGAGTTGGCAGAAGTAAGCACAAGTTTTTTTCTGCATCCGAAGAAGTTAAAAAATTACTTATTCAAAGGCTAGTTCAGCTTTTAAACGGACTCGAAACGTAGACAACACCTGGGTGTTACCTATTACCTCGACAAACAAAACGCGGACGCCGTTTCGGGCAACAACAACCAGTGAGTGTTTGTGTATGTGTGTCGTTGTGGATGTTGCAAAAACAACAACAAGCTTAATGCAAAGTTAAATATGTAATGCTGGGAGACTTTCGGCAAAACGGCCTTTGAACTCGATCGAAGATATTTACCTGTGCTGGAATACCACTCTCTCTCTCTCGCTCTCTTTCTTCGCCAAAAAATCCAGGCCACAAGCATTTTCCAGGCATTTTTCCAATGTGTTTGTGCACTTGCTGTAATTTTTTCCGAAATGTTCTCGCTTTGTGCATTCCTAAGTAAATGCTACTAATAAAAAATGAGAGAGAGAGGGAGAAAACTGAAAAAGAGAAGAAAAAAGGAAGGCAATCCGAAGATTGGCCGCTTCCAGCAAAAGAGATGAAAAAAAAAGTTGTTTGACTTGTTTGACCCGTGTGCAAGTGTGTGCCAGTGTTGGTCTGTGTTGTGCATGTGTGTGTGACTTCTGCTTCTTCTCCTCCTCGTTCTTCTTCTTCTTTGAACTGCTTGTTGTTGGCCAAGTCGTATTCTACATAAATTACTAACCACAATGACACATAAAAGCCATAAAAATGAATTTTTAATTTATGCAGCGCCCAAGAAAAGCACAAAATACAACAACATAACGGCGTCTGCATAACTCTTCAGATTTTATGTAACGAACGCAACAGCAATAACAAAAGCAAACAAAAATGAAAAAACTCGCGAAAAATGAGATAAAAACGATATAACGGTCACCCGCTGATCACCGATCGCCGATATATTGTTAATTAGTGATAATCATTTGCTCTAATTCGCCATAATTACACTTTGTTCGGCACAATTTCACCCATTTAATTAATTTACGAAAAATTCCAGCAGCCTGTGATAAAACAAAGCGAGAAACAATCATAAAATAAAACAAAGAAAGGAAAAGAAGCCACCGAAAGAGATTGGAGAACAAAGCCAAGTTTCCAGTCCCCAGATTCCACATTCCATGGTGAGTGGGGGGGCAAGCATACATTAATTCCCATAAATTCCCAACGAAAGTCTCGACCGAAAATGCTTAAACTCGAAATTTATGTGACAATGGCATTAGGGATTCAAATCTTCGGCACGAAATAATTACATTACTTTTTATTTTCATTTAATAATTTGCATAATTGGGCCCCAGCTCGGAGATCGCTCTGGGGTTTCCTTGGCCGACTTCCACGTCGCGGTGGGTCGTGCCCGTCCGTCGAACGGTACTCGGCAGCGGGTCTAACGGAGCCGCGCAGGAAAGCCAGAGAATTGAGGGAATCTATGGGAAGAGCCTTTCATTTTAAAGGTCGCTCTATCTGGTCTTTTTCCCATGGTGCCAATTAAGTTAACATATATTTAGCATTTATTGGCTAGGGAATTTGGATTCAAGGTTGATGTTTTGATAAGACTAACTTGGAATGGAGTGTACAATATATTTTCTCAGTTTTAAGAAAAAAAGAGTAGAATATAGAATTTTTGAGAAGAATTTATTAAGCAAGCTTCAATATTCAAATAAAATGATAAAGCTGGAATGAGGAACGATAGGTAAATGTATGGAAATCTATAACCTATGTATATATAACATATAATCTATAAATTAAATTACTTAGTCTTTTTTTAACTAAGATATAGTTATTTTATATGATTTTAAAATAATGTTTTAATGCCAAGGGAAATCACCAAGAATGCGGCATTTAATATCAAATTTTTTTATTAAAAATATATTCAATGAAAATTCAAAGAAAAAACAAAAGACTCAGGACACGAACTTTTTTTTAATAGCACTTGAATAAGTGTAGGATTAAATAATAGTACTCTCTTTAAAATTCTGTGATGTTTAAAGAGTATAATAACAATTTAATATTATGGCTTTCTTCAAGAGTTTTCCGTATAAAAATATTTTATTTTTATGGAAATCCCAAGGAAATACCAAAGACTCAGGACACGAACTAGCAGCGGGTGGGGCGGACGTGTCGCCCGTGAAACGGTAATCCGGCTAACGGTGCAGCCTAGAACAGGGGTGGGCTCTTTGAGGGATTGAGGGGTGACAAAGCCCGGAAAGAGCCAGAGCCGACCACTTTCTAGTCGGACCCGCTGCGCTTTAGTCTAATGATGTCAATTACATCGTGCCACTCGCATTGCGGGCAACAAATGCATGCCGTGCTTATAAGGCAGCAACAATGCGGCCTGCCACAGAAACAACTGCAAACAGCGGCAACTGCAACTGCAACAGCAGCAGCAACTACGACTGCAACAAGTGGCTGCGACTTTGGCTTCATTAAAATTGCTATTCGTTTGGCCAGCCTGCATCTTTCTTCTTTCCTTTTTCTATCCAGTGCTGTTACCATGTTGCGCCAACAGGGAAATATGTACATACGAGCATCCAATCCACTCCGTATGTTTCTCTGCCGGCCAGCAATTTTAATGAGTTTTTAAGAAATTGTACAAGATGCCAGTTACGGCTGCGAAAACGCAAGGCGCACTAAAAACATAAACACCTTTTAGCCGTCGCCACCACACATCTCATGTTTTGTGATTAATTTAGTCGCCGATTTGTTCGTTAACAAGTGTCCAATGTGTGGAAAAAGACGCGGCCGTTTAAGGGGAAAGTGACAGCGATGAAAACCCTGGGAAATTCAATTGCGAACAGTGCTTGTAATATTCATAGAAAGTATAATAAATTAAATTTGCATAAACATTGCACATTTTACTTTGAAAGTCTGGGTAAGCGAAAATGCTAACAGAGGTGGAGTTTTTTCAGCTATACTTCCTACAAGGATTTAAATGAGCATTAAGTACAATAATCCTTGGCTCCTTATAAGTTCTTATTATATGCATTATACCTACTCAGTTTATTTTGCCAAAATGCACCTCTCGCATCGGCCCTTCAGCTTATAAATTTATTAAACATAATAATTTATGACTCAATTTTTGCACTGAGGCCGCTTAAAATATATTTTCGGCCCGGCCGCAAACGAAAAACCCAAAAAATCTGAACCAAAATCGGTGCTGTCACGCCCACGTCTCATGTCCGTGGGCCATAAGGGAAGAGAGTCGGGGTATGGGGCTGGGCCGAGGCCTCTTTACGCCCAATTTGTCACACATTTCAACAGGTTACGAGACGGATCTCAGATCGGGAAGCGGAGGTTGAGGGCATTATCAAAAACCGAGCAAAGAAGACGTTGACGATGACGCTGGGTCGCCGTCTGGCAGGAGATCATGGGCTGGGAACCGAGGATCGAGAATCGAGAGTCTCGTATATGGGTCTGGGTAGGCGTTTTTGGTGTGGAATTTTCGGGCATACCTGGCGGGCCTCATGAAGCGTGAGGAATTCCCTCTCCTCTGCGCACCGCGACGCGCCGCACCTTTCCCTTTGCTTGTTGTCCTTTCTAAGTGAAAAATTATGCAAAAATGTTTCACTTTAATAGCGGAAATCATTTATAGAAGTTGTAATAAAGCCCCAGCATGGTCGGTGGACCAACGGTGGTCATGTTTTTCGGTTCGGCTCGGTTCGGTTGATGCGGACGAGAGTCCTCCGCCTCCTCGCACTGGCCTGGGGCTGGGTTTTGTGCTCGTTAAACGACCGCCAACGTGGCCGAGTGCAAGAATGTTGCCACACTTTGTGGCCGCGACAGTGGTGGCGTGTCGGGAGGGGGGTGGCTCTGGCTGCCCCCCGCCCAAGGAGCCTGAGTTAAGGCAACTTTAGTCAACGCTAATGACCTGACAAAAGCAATTCTCGTCGGCATTTGTTGACTTTTGGGCGCAAAATAAACTGTGAGAGTTCATTAGCGACAGAAAAGATACTATGCCTTATTTGGAGCAATAAAAAATGTGTTTCCCCAATCGCGAAACATGGCAAAAAGTAATAAAAAAGCTCGTAAAAAGCCCAGGCTAACGCGACATTAATATGTGAATCAATGGGTTCTTTAAGAAATTTATAAATGGTTATTTATCAAATAACAAGCATTAAAGGGAAATTTATGTTCCTGTTAGGCTTTATTATTTCATTGGCATATTTCCAAGCAAAAATAATATTTTCTTGCTTAATATCTTGAATGGTTTATTTACCATTAAACATAAAAATAAAACATGAAAGTATTACAATAAAAAAGTTGTATACATTGTAATTATACAAACAAATCCAGAGAAAAACCAAAAAATGTCTGTAATAATCATTAGTTTTTATTTTCGCTGAATTTCCACACATTTGTTTCATGCACATGTCTCAATTTCTCTGAAATTTGATGAAAAAACAAAAGACTTAGGACACGAACTTGCAGATATTTCAACAAAAACTAACAAAAGAAAGAAAATACTCAATCAAATGCGAATAATTCGTTCATGTGAAAGACTTGATCCAGTGTTGCTGGCTCGCACACAGTCGCCGTATAAACCTGGGACCAAGTACAATTATAAAACCATTAAGGCATCTAAATTAGCTCATTTGCTATGAAACCGGGCATCATAATCGTTAAAATCCAAGCGGTGCCGAGTCGAGCCGAGCAGTCGCTGAAACGAATGATAATTGTGCAAAAAGCGCGCAGAGCCAGAGAGAGAGAAAATAACAAACACGACCAATAAAAGTAATAAAAGCAAACTGTTAAAAGTGCCGCCACACAGAGGCTGAGCAATTGATAAGCGCTTTATGACAGCCAGCTGAATGCATTACGGTTTATGCATTTTTTATGCCTATTTATTGGATATTTGCCAGGGGATAGCAGTGAATTGAGTGCACGGCACCACCGCCGATCATAAAAATATCGCAGAGCGAAACATAAATGCGCGAGACAAATTCCACGAACAACTGTGCACTCCATAAAATTTGACTCTGCAAATTCCTGAGGTCCCAGAGACCGAAGCGGTTTGTCCTTTTTTACCGTCGTCTGTCCACGTATTTTATTATATACTCTATGGTATAGTTACAGATATATTTAGTTTAAATATAAAATAATAAAGATTGGATCTTGAGCAACAAATTTATACACTAGATAAAACTGTCTATTCAAGCATTCTTCTTTAACTAAACAATCATAAACTCTTTTGTAAACCACTCATTAAGTATTTTGTTAAATATTTTCCTGTGATAAATCTGATCTTTTCTGGCTTGCCACAAGGGGCACTCTCCTCATTAGAATTCCAGTGCAGTTTCCCTTCAAATCAATTCAGGGGGAACGCACTAAACCAAGGAGGAATAGTTGGAACGGGTGACTGCGGTTTCCCCAGGCCTGTCACTCAGGTCTCTTGTCATTGGGCCTAACATTTCAATTAATGCCGTATCTATGGCTTCTGGCCAACAATGGAAACCTATTAAGAGACACACACGCAATTTCCACATGAGAGGCAGGCAGAGACCGGATCGTATCGGATCGCGTCTGCGAGGCTGCGAATTTCCGCTTATGAAAAAAGAGAGGCTTAATTGATTTTGGCCAATTTCGGTTCGGGATTTTAATTACGGCTTCTTGTTTGCTTTAGCAACTTTCTCTAGAAGAGCAGTTTGCCGGCTACCGCAAAGCCAATTAAATGATAACAAATTCGAAGGGAAGAGGCGGCCACCGCCACCACCTTTCCCGATGCCGTTGATAGGCAGGCGCCGCTGGCAAGTGAATGGCGCAATCAGAGTTGCACATCCCGGTGCCGACACCGACACCGAAACCCGTATCCAAACCGAGACAGAATTCTCGCCGAGCTGAGGCCACTGTGCGAGAAGCTGTCATAGGGGCTAAGCAAAAAAAAACTTCAAAAAGAGTAGAAAGAGGAGGGAAAAGGGGCTTTGGGGATCGCACAAATTTATGGCCACATTCAATTGTCAAGTTTATGTGACTGCGGCTGAGGATCGGCCAATATTTGCATAAGAGGCGTCGCCATCGTCCCTTGGGTCTTCCCTGTTCCCTAGAATTCTCATTCTGGCATTTGAAAGTCTCATTGTCTGGGCTTTGTTTCGCGAACTGCTCTCTATACTATAAATAAACACGATCTACCACCGTCTTTTGTTTGCAGACAACGAGCGATCCGAGGGCGCCCTAATGACTCTTCGCTGGCACACAAATGACGAATTATGAGAACCTTATAAATTTGCCATTAAACTTTAATGCAAATAATCACGCCGCCAATAATAATGAGAACAATGCCAAAATTGCCATCGCTGGCGACCAGCTGCTGAATAAGATGTCGCAGCGGGATTTCTCCGAGGTAAGTCGAGAGGCGAAAGGAAATCGAATTATTGTTCAATTATTGCTTTTGGGAAGCTGTGTGGCAAACCCCCCGACTCCCTTGCCGCAGCAAAAAGGCAGCAACAAAAAAAGAGAAATAAAAAAAAACATGTTTGCGGGCCATGTATTTCCAGTTTGCAGTTCAAACACCATGACAATTATTTATGGCCTTCAAATATATAAAACTTAATCATGCATTACGCTCTCCAAAATTTAACAAAGAAGAGATGAGATGAGGCAAAGACATAAAGGAAATCAAGTACACTTGAAAGAAAG
This sequence comes from Drosophila punjabiensis, assembly GCA_008042585.1. Classification (NCBI taxonomy): domain Eukaryota; kingdom Metazoa; phylum Arthropoda; class Insecta; order Diptera; family Drosophilidae; genus Drosophila; species Drosophila punjabiensis. The sequence continues at coordinate 9,233 of VNJR01011553.1, read as the reverse complement.
GCGGGATGAAACTATATATAAAAAAAAATAATATAGAAAAAAAATATTTAAGAATATACATATATAATCAAATAGAGTTCTTTCTTAACTGAAATTAAGTATAAACAATACGCCTAGAAAACTAAATAAAGTTAAATAAGAGAAATCTTAACACAAAAAATTAATCAGAATGAGCTTTATATTTTAATCACACCTAAAAGGATCCTTAAAGAGTAATAATACTATAAATATCATTAAGCAAGTTAGTTCATCAGTTAGGGAACATCTCTAAACAAGCAACAAATCTTCAAAGAAATAAAACTTAAAACATAGTATAATAAATTCTTACTTCAAATTCGTATTGATTGATTTTTCTGCAAGTGCAGGGAATACAGGAAAAAAACAATCAGAGGCAATAATCAAAATGATGGCAAAATGATTTCAATGTTGATTAACTCAGCGGCAAGACTACAAAAGGGCTTAGCTACAAGACCAAATTAAACAAAAGCCCAACAGAGCAGACGGAGATAAAAATGCCAAAACGCAAAATCTCGGCGACTCGGCGACTGTTGTGGACTGCGACTAACCCCCCAGCACCATCTTCTGACCCTGACTCTGACTCTGACTCTGAAGCTGGAGTTGGAGCTGGAGTTGAGGCTGAGAGTAGTCTGGGCCCGGCCCTTTCATCATATTCCGCGCTGTCATGTCATGGGCAAGAACAAAAAAGATCCGAGCGATCCAGGCACAACAACATCAGGAACAGACGACAACGTCAACGATGTTGGATAAGTTTCTGGCGCTGTCTCCGAGACGGACCAGTCCGGAATCCACAATCCCAGAGTCAAGACCCCTGCGGCCTGTCTCGCTGACTGACTGCCTGACTGACTGCCTTTCGAGTGTCCCTGTCCCTGTCCCTGTCCCCGATGCCCATCCCTTCCCTTTGGCAGCTAGACGGACGATAGGAAGTGGCCATTCGAGATTCCCTGATCGGAGAAGCGTGGCCAGGAATTTCGGAGAGCGGGGAAACAGCAGCCAAATGAGTGCATAAATTCCAGACTAATGTCGATTTCGATTAAGGCCTAAACATACGAATATTTAGGGCTTACTTAAAAGGTGATGTGAGCAGATAGGCATGCGAAGGGAATTAAGTTTAAAGAAATACAGGAATGTTGACAGCATTTATACATCTTTAAAAATATAGAATTCGAGAGAGGTAAAACTTCTCAAAATGCTTAAAATTGTATGCCACAGTAATAATTAAATAACTACCAAAGCCTCATAATAATTATGACTTAGCTTTTGTTCTCTGAAATTAAAAGTAATTACCTTTTAAGCCTGGGATAATACCAAAAGTCTATTTTAATTTAATTTTCTTCAAGGTTTTAAGCCAAGTTGCAAGCATTAATTGAAATAATTTTATGTTGGAAATTATTTTATTACTCTCTTTAAAAAATAGAATTCAGCAAAGAATACAAAAGGGGAAATATAAAGCGCAGTCAACTCCAAAATCCCACTCTAATGTCTAGACTCTAGACCTACTAAATTCAAGAATTAAATGTCTGAAGCTAATTTCCCAAAGGTTTCAAGACTTCATGTCTGTCTTTAGAAGGGGATAATCTGGGCTTAGCCCCATGGCGGGAGCAGATCACAGACAATAGTAGAAGAGGGGCTCCCGGGGAGGTTTATAGAGGGAGTTTCGGAGCCCGCAGCTAATTATTTTATTACGCGTTAAATTGCAACAAAATTCTCAAGTTGAGCGCAGAACATGCCAATGTGCGCCACAAGCAATCGTGAAATTGTTCGCATTCCAATGCAACGGACGGACTTTATCGAAGTTGCTCTCTTGGCCAGCCTCTGGGGCTAACACAAGCAGGCTCTAAACTTGGCCAACACACACACATGCTCCCAACACACACACACTCCAAAACACTCCATGGTTCCAGGCAACCGCCCGAGTGCATCTATGGGTGCCACTTTTTGTCTTGCTCAGCGCTTTTTTTTACTCCCTTACAGAAGGAAGTATAATTTTGTTAAGAAATTTGTAACAGTATCAAGTTATTGGGAATTACTTTGGATCAGCATAAACAGGCAAGACAATCTAGAGTTAACATGTTTGCCTAGATTTGTTTCTAACCAATTTAGTCGCTGTTCTTAACTGAAAAGTTAAACTGTTTGTAAAGATATTAAACTGATAAATATGCTATATTTTATTATTTTTATTTTTATAGAATTTTTCAAGTCTTATTTATACGACTCAAAGGGTATATAGAATTTAGTTTGCCTGAGCTACCTTCCTTTCTCGTTTCTTTTTTTTTTTTTTGTGTTGGGCGGACAGCCAACAAACGGCGACCAGTTCTCGAATCGCAGGTTTTTCTCTGGCATTCCTGAATTCCACCGCCGACTTCCTTTCTCTCTCTCTATCTCTATCTCCGCCTCGATCCTCTGTTTCTTCCTTTCGCGTTGCATAAAATTCTTGGCCGTCTTCTCGACTATTTTCTAAGATGCTGCTGCTGCTTCTGTTGCTGCTGCCGTTGCTGTTGCTGCAGTTGCTGTTGCCGCAGTTGCTGCTGCCAATTTAGTTGGAATTGCTGGAGCGAGATGGCAAGCGTATCACTTTACATGACTTCTCTATGTGCCATTTGGGCGCCAATTCCTAAATTGACACACAGCTTGGTCCAGGGCCAGGAAAAAACGAGGCAAAAGGGCAGAATTTGCGCAAAAACTGCAAAAATTCAAGTCTGATAAAAGGAAGGAAGAAGGCAGTTAATTAGAGGTAAAAAAAAAAGAATTATTACCTAAGATTTTAGAAAGAATTCAACAAAAGATTCATAAAGTTAGGCAGGACTTTCTACACAAAACTTTTGGCATACATATACATATGCATGTATACAAATTTATGCAAATTAAATTATAGTAAAGAATTCTAATAAATAAATAATAAATAAACTTCAAGATCTTTACAATTTTAATTTATTATTTTGGGTACTACAATTTGAGGTTTCTTTAGTTCATTTGGAAAAACAAAAGAAAAGCTCTTATTATTTTGAATTTCAGTGCATTATGAAAGAGCTTACTTTAAGCTTGGTTTTTTAACCACTTTTAAAAGTAAATCTTTGGTAGAAAGGTTTACAAAAGGTAGGTTTCCGAGACTTCCAAATTACATTGAGCAAGTGCTACCCATCTGTCATCACTCTGATCTCTAAGCTCTTGACCAGCATTCCCACAGTTTGGGCTTATCCTAAGCCATCGACATTCCGCTGCGAGTTCCCCTAACTCCGTCCGACTGTCTGCTATTATTATTATTATTATTTTAGTTGGACGGTGATAACATCTGCTAATGCCATTCCGTCGGCGCTCCCTTCCTGCCGGAGATCTTCGACGGTCGGTTTTGAGGGCATGGGCATTCAGCTATCCCTCTCTGTGCGTGTTTGTTTGACTTTGACTTTGAGTTTAACTCCGACTTTGACCATTGGCAGCCGTTCCGCAATCTCGTCTGCCAGATCTACTCGGCTAGCACCGCCAACGCCAAGAAGATTCTGTGTACTTTTCTTGTTACCCTTTCCTAAGGCAAAGGTTATTAGTTTTATAACCTACTTCAGCCTATTTCAAAGGGTATTTTGTAAGTCGGTCATCCAAGTCAGCCTCTCTTGCCCATTTCGTTTGGCTTCGATGTTTTTCTTTTTGGTAACGCCCTCTTCATTTGGTGCTTATCGCTGAGGTGAAGTCCGTTGCCGGCTTTTATAAGCGGCATAAAGCGAAAATTGCGTTCTGCATCTGTCAGATACTTTGTTGCTGGCTGATTTATTCGCGAGGCCAGGTTCAGCCACAGCTCCAGCTCCAGCTCCAGCTTCAGGTTCAAGCTAAGGCTCAGGTCCAGCTTGTCCCGGCCAGAAGGCCAATCTAAGCACGTTATCCGTAACTCACGCCCCGCCAGCGACAGCATCAGCACTTGCCTGGCCACGTTTCCTCTCCAAGGACTGGCCATGGCTGTGGCAGTGGGACTCGGTCGCCGTTTCGGTGGCGGCCTAATGCATTTGCATACTCATTGCATTTAATTGCTTCAAAAAATATGTAAAAATTTCCACGTCGTTGTCACGGTCTCGTCTTGTCTCGTCCCTGCAATGGCCGTGACCATGGCCTATGCCCAAAAAGGCCTCGGCTCTAGTCGCGGCTACTGATTCACCACCAGTCGTGGCTCAGTTCTTGGGCCACGAATTCGTGGAATTGCTTCCGCATTTGACGGCCAGCGAACAGGATCGGGAGCTGTGGTGCTCTGCAGTTGAGGATCTGTGGAGCTGCGGTGCTGCGGAGCTGAGATCTGGGAGTGAACAGCAGTTGGCCGGGAAACGTGACTCGGTGGCCGCATACCTGTGTTCCGAGGGCTGGCGACTTAGCCGCGAAGCTGGTGCGTCGGCATTTAACATAATTACAACCCAGTGTCGACTGCACAGTGGGATAAAGGTACAAAAACTAGTGGGATATGTCTAGGGATATTTTCTGGAGAAGAATTTTGGATCATAGGAACTAAGGTATTCATGTGAAATGTTTACCTAAATTTATTACTCTGTTACATATATGTGCATAAGGAAGTATTTAAAGAAATAAACACTCTGTAGCCAATAAATTCCTTATTATTTTATAATTTGTAAGAGTGACAGCAAAATATATATAAAATAAAGTTTACTTCCATGTTTATTATTTATTTATTTTTAAAATTTTAAACAATAAACATAAAATAGAGTTAATAATTAAATCTCCTTAAAAGCATCTTAAATTTTAAAATACATTTCCCTGAAATTTCTCTGCAAATATTCACCTTTATCCACTGTGCTTCCCAATAACTGCGGCAGATGTGCAATCATCCAGACGCTTTCCTCAATTCTCGCTCCTCTGCAAATTCCCGTCATTTCTCCGCCTGCCCCTGGAGTTATCCACTTTTCCACTTCTGTACAGTTGTGTTTATTGCTCTACTTAGGCCATCGCATTGTGGAATGCTCCTCCAACTTCTCCTGCTCCCAGAAATTTCATACAAATCCATGCAAATTTTAAAACAGCTTTTAAAATCCTTTTGTCTGGGGTTTGTTCCAATAGAATCCATAATTTTCCTTGATAACTTTTATATAAGCTTCCATATCTCTTGAAAATATCTTTAAGCCTTAACCTAATCCATCCATTCTTAATTCTCTCCCAGAACGAGCCGGAATGCACGCCGGAGCTGCCCGCCGCGAACCGTGCTCTCTTCCTGGAGAAGGTTCGCCAGTCGAACGGGGCCTGCCAGAGCGGTGACTTTGCCACGGCGGTGCTGCTGTACACGGATGCCCTGCAACTGGATCCTGGCAACCACATCCTCTACAGTAATCGGTCTGCGGCGCTGCTGAAGCAGGGACAGTTTGCGGCCGCCCTGCAGGATGCTACGCAGGCGCGAGATCTCTGCCCACAGTGGCCCAAGGCTTACTTTCGCCAGGGCGTGGCCCTTCAGTGTCTCGGTCGCTACGGTGATGCTCTGGCCGCCTTTGCCTCCGGCCTGGCCCAGGAGCCGACCAACAAGCAGCTGATGGGAGGGCTTGTAGAGGCTTCGCTGAAGAGTCCATTGAGAACAGCCCTGGAGCCAACGCTGCAGCAGCTGCGCACCATGCAGCTGCAGGAGTCGCCGTTTGTGGTCAGCTCCGTGGTGGGTCAGGAGCTCCTTCAGGCTGCCCAGTATCCTGCGGCGGTGTCGGTACTCGAGGCCGCCCTGCGGATCGGCAGTTGCTCTTTGAAGCTGCGTGGCTCCGTGTTCAGCGCCTTGAGTTCCGCCCACTGGGCGTTGAATCAACTGGACCAGGCCATCGGCTACATGCAGCAGGATCTGGCGGTGGCCAAGTCCCTGGGCGACACGGCGGGCGAGTGCCGAGCTCATGGCAATCTCGGCTCCGCCTACTTTAGTCAGGGAGCCCATAAGGAGGCGTTGACAGCCCATCGCTACCAGCTGGTGCTGGCCATGAAGTGCAAGGACACGCAGGCGGCGGCCGCCGCCCTCACCTCGCTGGGTCACGTGTACACGGCCAGCGGAGATTACCCCAACGCACTGGCCTCCCACAAACAGTGCGTGCAGCTGTTCAAGCAGCTGGGAGATCGGCTGCAGGAGGCCCGAGAGATCGGGAACGTGGGAGCTGTCTACTTGGCCCTCGGCGAGTGTGAAGCGGCCCTGGATTGTCACTCGCAGCATCTGAGATTGGCACGCAAGTTGCACGACCAGGTGGAGGAGGCGAGGGCATACTCCAATTTGGGTTCTGCTCACCATCAGCGGCGTCAGTTCACCCAGGCGGCCGCGTGTCATGAGCAGGTCCTGCGAATCGCTCAGGCTCTGGGCGATCGCTCCATGGAGGCTGCTGCCTACGCCGGTTTGGGCCATGCGGCGCGCTGTGCCGGCGATGCCAGTGCCTCCAAGCGGTTCCACGAACGCCAGTTGGCCATGGCTCTGGCCGCGAGGGATAAGCTGGGCGAGGGCAGAGCCTGCTCTAATCTGGGCATTGTCTACCAAATGCTGGGCTCCCACGATGCAGCCCTTAAGCTTCACCAAGCTCATCTGGGCATCGCCCGGTCCTTGGGTGACAGGACAGGCATGGGACGGGCGTACGGGAACATGGCTAGAATGGCGCACATGGCCGGATCCTACGAGGCTGCCGTGAAGTACCATAAACAGGAGTTGGCCATAAACCAGGCGATGCACGATCGCAGCGCGGAAGCGGCCACTCACGGCAATCTGGCGGTAGCCTATCAGGCTCTGGGTGCCCACGATGCCGCTCTGACCCACTATCGAGCTCATTTGGCCACTGCCAGATCGCTGAAGGACACCGCCGGCGAGGCCTGTGCCCTGCTCAACCTGGGCAACTGCCTCAGCGGGCGGCAGGAGTACGAGGAGGCGGTGCCGCACTATGAGAGCTATCTGATGCTCGCCCAGGAGCTGGGCGACGTGACTGCCGAGGGCAAGGCATGCCACCTGCTAGGTTATGCTCACTTCTGTCTTGGCAACTTCCGAGCGGCTGTGCGGTACTATGACCAGGATTTGGCCCTAGCCAAGGACGCGCAGCATAGGCCAAACATGGGACGTGCTTACTGCAACCTGGGACTGGCTCACTTGGCGCTGGGACACACTGCCGCCGCCTTGGAGTGCCAGCAGCTGTTCCTTGCGGTGGCCCACGCCACCAACCAGCTGCCAGCCAAGTTTCGAGCCTTGGGCAACATCGGGGATATCCTCATCCGAACGGGGTCACACGAGGTAAATATTTAATGACATATTTTAAGATTCCACCTAAAAATCTAATCTTATCCTTTACAGGAGGCCATCAAATTATATCAACGGCAATTGGCCTTGGCCCGAGCCGCAGGCGATCGATCCATGGAGGCAGCTGCCTGCGGTGCTCTGGGATTGGCCCATCGACTGATGCGGCGCTGGGACAAGGCACTGGGACATCACACCCAGGAACTGACACTGCGTCAGGAGCTGGGCGACTTGTCCGGAGAGTGTCGTGCCCACGGACACTTGGGAGCTGTGCACATGGCCCTCTGCAGCTGGACGAATGCCGTGAAGTGCTACCAGGAGCAACTGGAGCGGGCCCAGGAGCAACGAGATGCGGCAGTTGAGGCGCAGGCTCATGGAAATCTGGGAATCGCTCGGCTCAACATGGCTCATTATGAGGCAGCCATTGGCTGCCTTGAGGCCCAGTTGGGCACTTTGGAGCGAGTGTCCTTGCCGTCCACTCAAGCGGATCGAGCCAGAGCCTTGGGACACCTCGGGGATTGCTATGCCGCCTTGGGTGACTACGAGGAGGCCCTGAAGTGCCATGACCGACAGCTCCAGCTGGCCTTGGGTCTGACCAGTCATCGGGATCAGGAGCGCGCCTACCGGGGCTTGGGACAAGCTCGACGGGCTCTGGGCCAGTTGCCGGCCGCCCTGGTTTGCTTAGAGAAGCGTCTGGTGGTGGCCCATGAACTGCACAGTGCGGAGATCAAGGCTCTGGCCTACGGTGACTTGGGACACGTCCACGCCGCTCTCGGGAATCATTCGCAGGCTCTGAACTGCCTGGAGCACCAGCGGGAGCTGGCACAAGGTCTACAGGATCGCGCCCTCGAATCGGATGCCATATGCGCCCTTGGGCAGGTCCAGCAGCGGATGGGTCAGCATGAGGCAGCCTTGGACCTGCACCAGAAGGACCTGCAAATCTGCACAGATCTGGCCGCACCCGCGCTTCAAGCCAGAGCTCTGAGCAACTTGGGATCCGTGCACGAATCTCTGGGCCAGCAGGACGAGGCCCTCAAGTGCTACGAGAGGCAGTTGGAGCTGAGCTCAGATCGGCTGGGCAAGGCAATGGCCTGCCTGGCACTGGGCCGGGTTCATCATCAGCTAGAGCAACACAACCAGGCCGTGGAGTATCTGCGGCAGGGATTAGCGAGCGCCCAGTCTATGGGGAAGTCCGAGGAGGAGGCCAAGATAAGACATCAACTAGGTGAGTTGACTCAATAAGTATTTGTTATTATCTTTTATATATATATCTATATAATCCACTATTAGGTCTTGCCCTTCGCTCCTCTGGCGACGCCGAAGGTGCTCACCTTCAACTGGAAACCGCTGCCCAGCTGCTGGAGTCTGTGAGGCACGAGCAACGTAGCCCGGAGACTCGCCAGGCTCTTTACGATCTGCAGACCAGCTGCTATCACCTGCTGCAGGTCCTACTCGTGGGGTTGAATCGCAATGAGGACGCCCTCGTGGCCGCCGAGCGTTGCAAGGCTCGAGGCGGGGCCGATGCCGTCAGCGGGGAGAGCAGTAAGACCCCGCTGGCGGACAGTGAGGCCATCCAGGATACTGTAAACCGGGGCAGGATGCCCGTGCTCTACTACAGCCTTGCCGGGGAGCAGCTCTTTGCCTGGCTCCTGCAACCGCAAGCTGGGATTGTGCGCTTCCACGCTACCCGCATCGATGCCCAGAGCCTGCAGCTGCCTTTGTCCCTCAGCGAGGAGGAGGAGGAACTAGATATGGATCGGGAACTGGAATTGGAACGGGAACAGGGCGAGGAGCGACCTGATGGCTTGCTGGAGCGCTACGTGAACTTGGTGCGCGACAATCTCGGAGTCAATTCGCAGAGTCTTCTGCACGAGGGAGACGGCAGTGGTTGGCGAGCCAGCACGGAGCAGCTGCTGGAGGATCTGCCCGGAGCTGGTGGCTCGGGCGGTGGCGGCGGCTTCCTGCGAATGGTGAGCCGTAACCAGTTGCT
>VNJR01011551.1:0-11064 GCA_008042585.1 Drosophila punjabiensis | reverse complement strand
TATACGCGGCGGGAATTTTTCGTTACAAATTGCAAAATAGATGATACGCTGAAGGTGACACAGTTTCAGTACAATGGCTGGCCGACGGTGGACGGCGAGGTTCCTGAAGTCTGTCGGGGCATTATAGAACTTGTGGATCAAGCCTACAACCATTACAAAAACAATAAAAATACTGGTTGTCGATCTCCACTCACAGTTCATTGCAGGTACTTGACTTATTATTTAATTTAAAGGCACAGCTTTGCTATAATTTAAACTATTTTCTAGCCTGGGAACTGATCGAAGTTCCATTTTCGTTGCCATGTGCATTTTAGTCCAGCATCTGCGGTTGGAAAAATGCGTCGACATTTGTGCCACAACAAGGAAATTACGATCTCAGCGAACGGGACTTATCAACTCATACGTAAGTCGACATAAAAGCAATGCCTTCTTAGATAATTTATTAACGTTGGAATTAAACTTAAACTCTTTGCAGGCACAATACGAGTTCCTACATCGCGCAATAATTAATTATTCAGACTTACATCACATAGCCGAGTCAACATCAGATTAAGTTTGGTTTATGTACATATATTTATATACATACATGCGAGATATACATAATGCACGTGGTTTGAAGGATCATCAGTGTGCGTCGTGTGTGCTATGGATAAATTATTTGTATATTTATAAAATCTTTTACTAAAGGTATTTACAAGGGCAAATTGTAATTTTTTTAACAAGTTTAATTTGCCCGAAACTTAATATAATATACAATACAAATATAAATGTAGTGTATACGTATCGTATTGATAAAATTACCAAAGGAAAAAAATAAGTAACATATTTTATAAGATACAATGTAATAAAAAACCGAGATTAAGAAATTGTACTTTTTGTGTGTTGCTTCATTTTTCTAATGGAACAAGAACAAGAAAGGAAGCCTATTTCAGGATGTCGAAGTATGTATGTATATCTTAGCTCTTAATTGAATAAGGGGCTGAATTTCATAAGCCAAAAATGCATTAATATAAATTCGGAGAGGTTTACTTGGTTTGGTTTTTATTAGTTTGACAAGCCAGTATAAAGTTTGAAATTAAAAAATTAATTTTTAAAATTTGTAACCTTTTTTTTGTTAACCCCTTTAAAAAGTTTTTCAAATTTATTGTTGTTTCTAATATTTTATTTTATTTAGGATTATAATGGCATATCGAATATGGCTTAGACAAATCATTTGCGTAATAATTTTGTTGGGCAAATGCGAGTTTTTCAAATATCCGTAGCCAAACTATTTTATTTAAAATTTCCCCCAGTATTTTAACTTTTATTTATTAAGATTTTAGAGACATGTCGAATGTATGATGTTTCTTAAACTTATGCTTTATCATTAATGCCCTACGAAGATCTAAAAGGATTTGACATTGATATTTCTATTTGATCATTTTTTGAGTTCGCTAAAGTTTTTAAGGATTTTAATCTAAAGGGATGGAATCCTAAGCTGCCCATCTTTATCACCTGTTCCGTGGGGTACTACATACACACAAGTGTTTCAACCCTTTCCCATTTACTAATTTTACCCCACCCAACAGCTTTGTATAATGTAGGACAATGACTTCAAATGTTATTCCTATTGTTATTTAAATTTGAATGCTTTATAAATTGGCTCTACGATTTAAATTTTACAAATTGTTTATTTTTCACACGTTCCATAAGGTTTTACAAAATCCCACCACGTTTCTTTTTCATCTGTTCCAACATAATTGAAAATTCTGACAGAATGATATGAACGTCGCACATGTTAAATATTTTTTTAGAATAGTAACCAGATTAGTAGACATCCACAAAATTATTAAAATAAATTTGTATTAAATTTTAAGTGCTATCATCATGGATGTTTCCATTCTTATCACTTATTATCGATAGTATACCAAGCCCATCTTACCATCTCTAACGGGACCTATTGTTTACTATTATTTTTGGCAAAACAAGAGAAATTAAGCAAAAATGCCGCCGAGTAAGCTAGATAGTCTCTATCGGCGCATGCTGATAACCAGGTTCTTCGAAAAAGGATGGGGCACGCCCGAAAATCTGCGCAAGTAAGAAATTCAAAGAATTAGGATAATATCAACAAATTTGTACGTTTCTTCATACAATCACTTTACGTAACCCCTAATTGATTTTGACCTAGTTATTTATTCGGGTCTCCTAATTCTAAACAAACCGCGTTTTACATTGCACTGTGACTAGTAAACAAACAGGATATTTCGTGCTATTAAATAGGGGAAATATCCTTCATGAAGATTTATTTATAAATGTCATGTTCAACTGGTGACATAAAAGTCCTTGCACTTTGCACTCAGAAAGTGAAGGTAATTTCACTTTACACATCAACCTATTAAAGATCTCTTGAAGCTCAATATACAGAGCAGCATTACGAAATATGTTATATAATAGAAATTTGAATACTTTGAGATTTTTTCACTTAAAGCATGTTTAAACTAAAAACTATTCAGAATTTAACTTGTGCATGATCTATAATCTTATAAAACTCCTTATTTAATTGTTCCATCACCCGGATACACACATCCTTGTTATTTGTGAACTTCAGGGTTTTATTTTCTTCTAACCCATCATCTTTGATTTATTTAACATTATGTTTAATTTTTTGCTCTTAGTTTAGTTTTTAAGATTCTGAAGGCAGAGAGAGAGAAACGAGACTGATCTGTGGTTTATGGTTCAATGTTATGCGATTCTCTCGGGAATTTGAGATGCGTTTACTTTTCTAGATTTACGATCCCATTGTTAATTTATATTTCAGTTCCCTTTCCACCAGTGGACGACACTGGATATGACTGCAATTTTTTATTCTCATGTACAGGTTAGTGAGAAGGAAGACGAGGAAAAGATAACACAAAATGAGATTTGCAATCGCTGCGTTTCCTGGAGCACAAATATTATTTTTTTATTTTAAGATGATATGGAAAATATCCCTGGAGTTTAATCGAAAAAGACATTAAATTATATACCATTAATATCAGGCCAAATCAGCATCGCTTTTTCCATCTATGCAACCACACTTTCATAGCTCTGTGTCATTTACACATAAATCATATTCACATTAATTTTCTTTGTTCTACGAAAATTATTTCAGAGTATTTCAGTTCCGAAAAATAATCTCGAATAGGGAATCATGTTTCAAGCTTGTACCCCGCGATTATCCTGTGGAGATAACCAAGAAAGAAATCAGTTCCGAGAGCACCCTGATAGAAGGCCAATTCCTGACCCCCCTTGAGTTACACTTGCCAGGCGTTGTTCCAAAAGCATCACAACAGGCCCACTTTCAGCTCTTGATTCCGAACAAGTGGAAGAGTGAGAAGCACAAGCCGGTGTGCATTCACTTGGCCGGAACCGGTGATCATGTGAGTACTATAGATAGATCCGTGACCTGAATTGCAGTAATATAATGTCTGTTTTACTTTCAATAGAGGCCGGACGCCAGGCGATCGGCCATAAGTCAGCAAATTTGAGAAAAGTGGGTCCCACAAATAGAGAAATCTTTTTCCGTTTTGCCTTCCCAATCTCATAATATTTGTCATCAGACTGTACTTTTTTATTAATCTATTTGTTTGTACCATTTATGGGACCAATTTAAATCATTTAATGAAAATTACATTCAAAAACCAAGCCTCGATTTTGGCCTCCCATCTAAAATTGTTATTCCTCTGGCGCCACTGATTTGTGATTTACAATTTTGCAGTTTTTTTGGAGGCGAAGAAACTTTGTGGCGAAACCCCTGCTCAAATCCGCCAACATAGGATCCATCATACTGGAAAATCCATTTTATGGACTGCGAAAACCCAACGACCAAACGTGAGTACATGTAAAGATAAAATAAATATTGGTATCCCTAATATATATTTATATTTAGCCGATCTAACCTGCATAACGTCTCGGATATCTTTGTGATGGGTGGGTGCCTCATTCTCGAATGCCTCGTACTGCTGCATTGGTGTGAAAGGAATGGGTTCGGCCCTCTGGGTGTCACTGGACTGTCCATGGGAGGACACGTAAGTCTGAAAACTTACAATGGATAGAGATTAATTTATTATAAATATATAACAGATGGCATCATTGGCTGCTACCAATTGGCCAAAACCTTTGGTACTTGTGCCCTGTTTATCCTGGTCCACCGCCTCAGCAGTCTTTACAACGGTAAGTTTATTTAAAACAGATTATTTATTATTAAAAGTAATCTATTGTTTCTTTAAGGGCGTAATGAGCCAATCCATCAACTGGGATATGTTGGAAACGCAGTATTTCTCCGATGGACAGTACCGAGAACGTCTATCCAAAATGGTCACTGTGATAGACGATGCCTTTTCGGCAGGACAGAGTTTTATCAAGAACTTTAATCAGTCTCTGCACGAGCTGAAAGAGGACATCAGTGATACGAGAAAAATTCAAGAGCATGAGAGAAACAGCAACACCTGTGGGGACATATATGAGACGCAGGCCGGCAGCAGCTGCTCCCAAGTTGCCGACAGTTCAATATTCTTAACAAAGTCACTGAAGAACTCCAATCTTGACTCCGACAACCTAACCATAGATAATAGTAAACAGGACTTCAGTGAGAAAGTTGATGGCATCGACGACGCCCTGCCCAAGGAGGCGACGAAGTCAACATTGACAAACTTGATGAAATTTATACTCCCGCTGGCGGCGCAAAACAAATCGGATAAAATAGACATAACCAAGACGAACTGGTGGGAGAGGGAGGCGTTGCAGTTCATGCGCGGCATGATGGACGAGTGCACCCATCTGAAGAACTTCTCGGTACCGTTCGACACCTCCCTGATAATTGCGGTGTGTGCGAAGGACGATGCCTATGTGCCGCGCGAGGGCTGTTCCAGTCTCGAGGATATATGGCCGGGGGCAGAGGTGCGCTACTTGGATGCTGGTCATGTAAGCGCCTATGTTCTACACCAGAAGTTATTTAGGTGAGTGATTATACTTTATTAATTTTCTTCGATTTAATTAAATGGTTTACACTTTCAGGTCCTGCATCATCGAGGCCTTTGACAGGGCCAAGAAGATATATGGCAAGGACACGGGCGAAGACCTCAAATGTGATACAACTTATCAGCAGTTATTAAAAAAATATGACAAAAATATAAGTTAGGGCAATCAGTCTATTTAGGGAATTATAAAATAAAACATAATAAATAATATGTTGCCATATAATGCTAACTGGTTTTATTAATAGCTTAAAGATAAAAATAATATAAGATGAAATAGAATAAACGTAAAAGTGAAGAAAATGTTGTATTTTTGTATGTATGAACTAGTAATATAGAAAATATAATTATTTATATATTTTGTCGTATCAAAACTGTTTTTTGTTAAATAATAGAATAAATAAAAACATCAAATAAACTTTAAAGCAAGCTTCTACAATTTATTACGTTTTTTCTCTTTTTGGCCATTTGGGAACTTTTTTCTTCTCAAGATCTGGTCACACTGGTGTTTACATTTTGTTTAGTGACTGGAAATAAATAAGAAATAAAATTAAGCAGAGCTTTGGTTGTTCTGCAACTAAGTTATACTAAAATGGATCCAGTCGTATTAGTTCTGTCATATGGCAGCACTATAACTCCAGTGGAAATAGTCGAAAGTAATAGTTATATGCCTAAGAATAACAAAAGATTTATTCTATATAGACTCTGATGGTTAGGAGCTTAACGAAATTGAAATAAATTATTTTATTTACGTCAACAGATATTCTATCCGAAATGGAACAACCCAAAGAATCAAAAACAACAGAGTGTTCCCTGGATTGCTACAAATGCGGCATAAAAACCAAGTACTATAACACCTCCATAAACTTAGTTCCATTTACTGGCAAATTGGAAAACGTTCCGGGGGATATCCTGCAGGCGACGGAGGCCCTAATAATATACTTTGACCCGAAAGATGTAAGTTCCATATATATTTATTAGATTTTGTTTAAATGACTTTACTTTCAGACTTCCTTTATCGACACCATTCCCAATACACTGTCCAAAAACGAGCAAATTCAATTGGGTTTTCTCTTGACATCGAGTTCTACGGGTGGAGAAAGTGGTATATCCTTTGGCGAGCTCAAGGAGCGAACCAATTTCTTTTTCGATATAATTACCTTAAAGAAAAGTAATAGCTCTGAAAGCGATTCAGATGAAGGGGAAAAGGAATACGAAGAAGTTGTGGAGGGATTAAAAAATGTCGTCTGGTCTAACGTTACAATGGGCTCTAAAGGTATTATAAATCCTTGCTAAATATTGATTAAACTGAGAATCTATACAATTTCAGAGCACAAAGATGATATAAGTAATGACGAGCTGGATAACCAACTGAAGGACTTTGAAAATTTACTGCTCACTGCGCAGAGTTTACGTAATGACACGAGCTTAACGCGAGAACAGTTCTTGGACAGAGCTGAGCAATTTGCCGGCATAGTTTCTGCCATTTTAAACGACAATGATAGCGATTAATTATGGTATATCCTATTGGAAGCATTATTGTTTTTTGCTATTAATAAAATTTTCCTTTACTTATAATCTCGAAACGTGTTAAAATTTAAAGGGTTCTGTTAAATATATTTGGTTTTTATTATTAAAAGCGGTACATATTTTTTTTTTGCCGAAATAACAAGGTATAAAACGTTGTTTATCTGCTAATGTATGCTTTGAGAGCAGCTTATATATATTAAGGAATGAATAAATAAAGTGTGTGTTTTTTTCTTGTTAACTTTCAATCATAAACATAAAGATTCCTTTGTGGGCGATGAACAAATAATATTTTCATGGTTTCGCATTTTTCTGGAATGACATAGAGATTACTTGGTTGCTTATTAATTTCCATAAATTGTAATATGTAGTTACCTCATCGGTGAAGTCCATGTCATCTTTAATCTGTTTGGATCGTCGCTTCTCATTGGATGTCAGCAGCTGTGAGACTTTTGTTTGCTTGGCTAGATCGTAGGCTTCCTTTTTACTTCGCATTGCACAGTCCTCGAGGGTCTCGGCAGCCTCGAACATGCCCTGCCGCCGGTAGAGTGCCCCCAGATTCTTAAGAGTAGTTGTGACGGTAGGGGAGTCCACTTTAGCAGCCTTGTGCCATCCACCGTATTCGCCATATGGGGTGTTCTCTCTGTTGTCGTACTTGTTCACCTCTCGCTCCTCGGCCACTTGCCAAATGGGTTTGTTTTTGCTGTCTATGGCCCCGAACTCACGTTCGTGGGCGCGGGTCAGAACCTGCTTGTAGAGTATTTCCGCTTCGGTGTATCTGCCCTGCTTCAGATAGCAGCCAGCCAGATTATTCTTTGTCTTGGCCACGTTGGGATCGTCGGGCCCCAGTTTTGATTCGTAGATGTCGAGTGCTCGCTGGTAATACTTCTCAACCTCGTCGTATTTGCCCTGATTCTGGCAGAGCAGGGCCAGATTGTTGAGTTGCTTAGCAACGTCGGGATGGTCCTTGCCCAAAACCTTCTCTCGAATCTCCAAGGCACGCTTGCAAAGGGGCTCTGCATCTTTGTACTTGCCACGTTTGCCATAGAGGACGGCCAAATTGTTCAAGGTGGCCGCTACGGCTGGATGGTTCTCGCCGAGAGTTTTTCCACGAATCGACAAAGCGTCGTTCAGTAAATTGGCGGCCTCCTTATACTTGTTCTGAAGTGGCATGAAGTGTTTTTAATTAATGTATGCGTACATTAAGTTAATCAAGGCGAAGCACCATACCTGATCACGATACACGAGAGCCAGAATGTTGAGCATTGTTGCTACATCGGGATGGTCGTGACCACTAGTCTTTTCCAGATCTTCCAAGGCTTGTTTACAAAGGGGAACGGCTACTTCGTACCTGAAGATGCATAAAGAAATTATTTAGCAATAGTAATAAGGCTAGCCCCCAGGTAGAATGTTCTTTTTATGGCTCAACTTATATTTATGGTTATAACTCACCTGCCCTGCGATGCATACTGAATGACCAAGTTGTGCAGTGTTCGCAGACGTGCTGGAATCTCGTAGCCGGAAGTCTGATTGGCAAACTGGCTGGGTGGAGTGGGAGACATGTTGTTTCTGTCATCGTTCTCCTCGTCCGGGAAAAGTTCTACCACCGGATCGGTGCGGGATTTCTCGCAGCTATCGTCCTGGTCCTGGTTCTCATCGTACTTCTTTACCGAGGCCATGAACTCCAAATGCTTCTTCTCCTCCTCCAGCTGGGCGACGAGCTGTTCCGAGGCCTGGAACTTCTGCTGTGTGTTGGCCAGTTCGTCGCGCAGCCACGCGTTCTCCTGGTGCAAGCGGCGCACCTGTGTCTTTAGCTTTTGCTTCTCGGCCTCGATGTTCTGCATATGGGATGTCAAAGCCATCATCACCTGGGCCTCGCTCAGGCCCAGTTCGATGTTCTCGATATTCTTACGCAGCATGTCGGACTTGTCGTTGTCCTTCTGGACTTCGGCAATGCCGTTCATAATCGAAACATGTTCAACTCGCAAGGCTTCGAGGCCTTGGAGGACTGTTTTTGTATTGGTTATTATTTCGTCCTGAGACATTTGCGTCATTTTGCCGATTTTCTCGATTTTCTGCCTGCAAGAAATAACACAAAACCGCTATGAGTACATACTTGCCAAGGAACCTTTACCCTTTTTGCTACAAGGACGTCGATGATATCGAAATGAAGGTTGTTAAGTCTTATTAATAAATGTGTTTTACAGCCTGTATGATTTAATAGCTTTGGAGACAATCATTTTAACCGTATATAAAATGATTCAAGCAGCGTTAATCAATACGATGAAAAAGGAAAACTGTCAGTGCGCATGTTCGTACATGCCAAAAAGTGGTGGTTGATAATCGAAAACAAGTACTACAGTGCATTCGATTTCTTGCAATAAATACGCGATGTAAATCATTAATAAAAACAAATAAAATGATTATTAATAACAACAAAATTATTGGAATATTATGAGTCAATTGGATTTGGAACATTTAATGTTCTTATAAGATTGTACAACTCTTATTGGAAAAATCAGGGGAACAAACAAATGCATTCGATAAATATCGAATATATCCTTAAAAATCTGAGATTTTTATTTGTCAACATTACCGGTTAACATCAACAGAAGATGTTTTTGGGAGGTATAAACTTTGTTGTTTATACTCTATGTATATATGCACATATATGTATTCATGAGGGAAAGTTAATATAATATTTTCGTCAAATAGTATGTACATGAAAAAGTAATCGTAAAAATAGTGCTTACATCAACAGCAAATAATAAATGTACGCAAAGGCCGAATCTTTTAATACCCTACAGACAAAAATATATTTATGTATATATAGAAACTTCAAACTAGATGTTATGTAGTCTCCGCTAATATATTGACCCTTTCGAATTGGAAAACTGGATTGCGTAAAATTAGTCGAATAAGAACTATGATTTACTCGATTCTTTATCAAGATCAGAAAACAGTTTTCAGCTGGGAAAGACTAACAGTGCAGAAACAAATTGCAACAACACCCTGAGCTAGAGCAGCCACAGCGTATAAAAAGAGTGAGTCATTTTTTGTACATTAAGCCCAAACCATTAACACATAAACATAGAGTTTGGTGCACTAGGCATTCGATTACACTTTCGTAGCACAGTACAAATCGAAGCGTATTCAAAATTCGTTCGAAATCCGTGTTTATTAATGCCAACGGCGCACTCCTCCGGGGCATTAATTAGGATTTCCAAATTGATCATATTTTCCAGCACACACTTTTCCTCAAGTGGCGCATATGAAAGCAGATATATGTATTTACTTGCAACAAACACACATACGCACATGTACTGTAAGTTCAACTGTGTGTGTGACTAGAATTTTGCTCACAAAATTCAGTTGGAACTTCTTATTTACAATCTATTTGAATAGAGCTGTCGTTATGTCGGCCTTTAATACACTATATTACTTTTTTAATGTTCTACAGGGTTTCCAGTTAGCAACGTTTTTAATAAAAAATAACTTACACTGAAAAACACTTCTAAAAAAAACCAAGAGTGTGACCAGCTGTGCGATATAAGGCTGGATAACTATCGGTGGGGCTTTGGAAGTATCGAGTTTATACCATTTCCCCATGGAATTGGGGTTTTTTGACGGCCAAGGCGGAATTTAAGGGGGGAAGAATTTTTAGGGGGAAAGTTTGGAAGCTTTGGATAAATTCGCTTTAAAATTGTTTAACTTAATTATTATTATTATCGATTACTGAGAGATTTTTTAGGGCGTAAACCAAATTTGCGTCTGGCAACACTGATTGATGTTTTTAAGGCTCTAATTTGTAAGACTTTTTAGAAGTCTCCGTTTTTGTTCTATATTTTTAATTTTTTACCGTATATCAACTGAACAAAAGAGTATGCCACCCCCAAGACCGAAGGGGATAGGATTTAATACAGGAGTTCAAACAGGAGCGAGATCAAACTCAAATACGCCCATGTCGGAGAGGCAACAAATGGCTTTACTAATCCAAATGACTGCTACATCTTCGACAGGTAAATATACAAACAAAAATGTGCATGAAAACATAGTACTTCCTATGTTTTTAAGCTGGTTAGTTTTATTTGCTGTGCAAATAGTTCGCTTAGTCACTTTCATACCTGACCTGCGATTTATCTCGCGGGAACTCGGCTACAAACATATGTACAGTATGTATACATTCTACATATATATATGTATGTACATAAATGTATCTGATACACGCGACGCATGTAAAACAGGAATAAAGTAAAGTTAAGGCATCTCTTGGATAATATTTGGAAAAACCGGTTATTGTCAGTGAAATAATTAACGAGTAAACTATTAAATTTAAATATAAAATACTGAAAAAAGGATGCAATAACGTAAACATTGTCTTAGCTTGGATTGATTTGGCAAGAAGGAATTTGAATACTTTGAAAATACAAAAAAGAAAAAATTGATGTAAAACAGCATATACGAAAAATGACGTTATTTCGATCCTATATATTCTCCTATTCTCACTTTCCAATCTCATGATTCACTCAGCTGTCAAATGTTT
>VNJR01011550.1:0-26826 GCA_008042585.1 Drosophila punjabiensis | reverse complement strand
ACTCAAAGAAGCCATTGGTAACTGAGGCAATAATACTGCCGAAGTTAATGAAAGCCCTACCGATAAATGAGATAAATCTAGATAAATCCAAATGGCAAAACTTTGCATTAGCTGACCCGGACTTTAATAAGCCAGGTCGAGTTGATGTGATTATTGGAGCGGATTTATACACACATATCATGAAGAAAGGTTTGACAAAAATTAATGGGTTGTTATGTCAGAATACCAATTTTGGGTGGATTATCTCTGGCTGTACTAAGTCTAAGGGCACCCATTCAATAGTTGCAAATACTATTGAAGTTCAAGACCTAGAACGATTCTGGGAATTGGAAAATGAAGACAAATCGGACATTGAAACAGAAATTTGCGAAAATAATTTTATTAATACCACTTCCAAAGATTCAAGTGGTAGATATATTGTCAAGATTCCTTTCAAAGACGACAAATCATTGGGAGAATCAAAGCCGCAAGCAATGGCACGATTTATAAATTTAGAGAAGAAATTTCAGCGTAATAAAAGGTTAAGGGAAGATTATACAAATTTTATAAAGGAATATATTGAACTCGGACATATGGCGGAATCAAAAAAAGAAGGCAAATATTACTTGCCTCACCAAGCAGTGCTTAGGGATACCAGTTTAACCACGAAATTGAGGGTAGTGTTTGACGCTTCAGCCAAAACTACAAACAATAAAAGCCTCAATGACATTATGTGGGTTGGACCCCGAGTACAGAAAGAAATATTTGATATAATTTTAAAATGGCGTAAATGGAAGTACGTCATATCAGCGGTCATTGAGAAAATGTACCGTCAGATATTTGTTGATGAGAAAGATCAGAAATATCAATATATATTGTGGAGAGACTCTCCAAATGAGAAAATAAAATCTTATAAATTAAAAACAGTTACGTATGGCACTGCATCTGCACCATATTTAGCTACCAGAGTTTTGGTTGACATTGCCGGCAATTGCAAAAATAAAGAAATCGGGGATATAATTAGAAGCGACTTTTATATGGACGATCTTATGACAGGAGCCGGTTCAATAGAAGAAGCAATAGATGTCATAAAACAAATTTTCAGCAAATTCAGATCAGTTAACTTGAATTTAAGGAAATGGATTTCAAATAAACAAGAAATATTACAAATTGTAGAAGATACTGGGCACAACAAAATACAGATTAAATATAACGAGTTCGTCAAAACGTTGGGACTTCAATGGGAGCCCCAACGGGATAAGTTTAAATTCAGCGTTAACGTAGTGGCTACCAAAAAAGAAAACAAGCGGACGGTGCTGTCTACGTTATCAAAAATTTATGATCCCTTAGGATGGTAAGCCGGAAATGCGATGAATCAGGGCAACCGAAACCCTGGAGCATCTCATTTGTAAATGTCCGGCGCTAACAAGGTCAAGATTAAGACACCTAGGCGCTCCGGCTCTGGCATCACTGGAAGATGCCTCCAAGAGAAAGCCGGGCGAACTACTGGCCTTCGCGAAAGACTCCTCGATCCTCAAGGACTTCGAAACTCGCATTAGCAATCTCTAGGTCCACACCAGTAGAACCCGGGCAACTAAGGGCCATTTTTGGCCTATGCTTGGCCCCATGAGGGCCGCCCGAAGTAACCTAACCTAGGATGGTAAGCCCCAGTAACCGTCACTGGAAAACTTTTTGTGCAGAAACTTTGGCTTTCTTAGAATAGCTGGGATCAAGCATCAAGCATCAATGGGAAAGCTACAAAGAACATCTGTCATTGTTAGAAAAGATTAGGATACCAAGATGGATCCAATACAATTTAAATTCGAGTATTGAACTTCACGGGTTTGCCGACGCATCGGAAAAGGCGTATGCTGCAATAGTTTATGCCAAGGTTGGAAATTCAGTGATAATACTAGCTAGCAAAAGCAGGGTAAATCCGATTAAAAATAGGAAAACAATTCCGAAGCTAGAACTATGTGCAGCACATCTACTAAATAAACTTATTAAAAAAATTAGAGAATCTATTACCGATGCAGTCAAAATATACGCATGGAGCGATTCCACAATAACTTTAGCCTGGATTAGAAGCTGAGCAAGCAAAGTCAAATTTATTAAGCGAAGAACTGATGACATTCGAAAATTTACAGAAGTAGAATGGAACCACGTTAGGTCAGAAGATAACCCGGCGGACGCGGCTTCAAGAGGAATTTCCTTTAGCGAGTTAGTAGATTTTAATCTTTGGTGGAATGGGCCAAGTTGGCTAAAAGAATCAAAAGAGAATTGGCCGCCTCAGCTAAACGCTGAGGAAGAAGCAAGTGTCAATACTGTGTTGACAACAGATGGGAATCGGATCTATAATCTATTGGAAAAATATTCATGCATTCACAAACTAAAACGAGTAATATGCTACATCGTAAGATTTATTAAAATGAAAACGAAAGGTAAATCCTATCCGTGCTTCTTAACGGTCAAAGAATTAAAATATGCAGAACTAATAATTGTAAAAAAGGAGCAGGAATTCCAATTTAGTCCAGAGCTTAACAGTATGCTCAACAATAAAGAAATTAAAATTAATTCCAAAATTTTGAGTTTGCATCCATTTATTGATAAGGATAAAATTATTAGAGTGGGCGGGAGATTACAAAACGCCAAAACTAGGTTTGAAGTGAAGCATCCAATTATTCTCGACAAAGGGCACATTTCTGGATTGATTATAGAAAATGCCCATAAAGAAACCTTACATGGTGGAATAAATTTAATGAGAACTTATATCCAACGAAAATATTGGATATTCGGATTAAGAAACGCTTTAAAGAAAAAATTAAACGAGTGTCCAAAATGTGCAAGATACTGACAAATCACAGCACAACAGGTAATGGGAAATCTTCCAAAATATAGAGTAACAATGTCATATCCATTTTTTAATACAGGTGTTGATTATGCAGGACCTTATTATATTAAATGTTCAAAGAATAGAGGTCAAAAAGCTTACAAAGGATATATAGCTGTATTTGTTTGTATGGCAACAAAGGCAATACATTTGGAAGTCGTGAGCTACGGATAACTACGGATGCTTTCTTAGCGGCACTCAGAAGGTTTATCGCAAGAAGAGGTAAATGTGCTACAATTTATTCCGATAATGGAAAAAATTTTGTAGGCGCAGCTAGAAAATTGGACGGACAATTGGCAAAAGCCATTAAAGAAAATTCCGCAATTGCATCCCAACTCGGGAAAGAAGGGATTGAGTGGCATTTTATTCCCCCGGCAGGACCTCACTTTGGAGGTATCTGGGAGGCCGGAGTTATTGGCGACGGAAGCTTGACGTACGAAGAGATGTCAACCTTATGCCAGATAGAAGGAATTTTGAACTCACGTCCTCAACGATATAGAAGACAATGAAGTTCTGACACCCGGACACTTTCTAATAGGACGACCACCTTTGGGTGTAATTGAACCCATAGAGGGGAATGACATAATAGGAAATTTAGACAGGTGGAAGTTAATTCAAAAAATGAAAAGAGATTTTTGGATAAAATGGAAGGAGGACTATTTGCACACCCTACAACAGAGATACAAACGGAAAAAGAATGTACCCAATATAGATAAGGGACAAGTAGTGCTCGTAAAGGATGAAAATTGTGATCCATCAAGATGGCCGTTAGGAAAGGTCGAAGAAATACACAAAGGAAAAGATGAGAAAGTTCGTGTCGTAAAAGTTAAAATACAAGATGCATGCATTTCTCGGCCAATCAGTAAGATTTGCCCTCTTATCGGCATAAAGGCTGCCGAAAGTAATGAAGAAGAACCTAAAACCAGAAGGATAACAAGGGGTGGATCTAAAATATCCAAGCTGGGGTTAATAATGAGCATGCTAATGTTGATGCTTTTTTGTCAGCTATCTAATGCGGAGCCCTTATCAGCAAGCACGCCGAAATATAAAATAGAAACAATAAATAAAACGTTAGCCATATATCTGGATCCAATGGGCGAAGTAGAAATTGTCACTTCTTCTTGGAATTTGGTAGTTTTCTATAACATGGATGCTTATTTTCAAATGATAAGCAAAGGGAGTGCACTAGTAAATAAAATGAGGCAGGTATGTGATCAACTTCATGGTTTCGAAGATCAGTGTAACCTCGTGTTAGATAATACCTTAAAACAACTGAATGAGTTACAAGAAACTAATAAATTGTTTATGGCTCATAGCAACAAAAGAACGAAACGCGCTCCGTTAGAATTCATGGGGTCTTTATATCATATGATATTTGGAATTATGGACGAAGATGATAGGGTGCAAATTGAGCAAAGTATGAGAAACTTGTTAGATAATCAACACAATCTCAATGAACTAGGCAAAAAACAATTGTCCATAGTAGATTCAACAACTAATATTTTGAAAAAGACTAATGAGGAAGTAAACGATAATTTTAAAAATATGAATACACGAATCGAAAATATGACTGCTTTACTTCAAGAAAATTATTATGTTTATAAGGAGTCCATAAATTTCTTTATGGTGACAAAGCAGTTGACCAGCTTAATTGAGGATTGTGAAAAAACACAAGCAGGTATAATAAGCTTATTGATTGGCATAAATCATTGCCGGCTCAATACGAACATTATTAGGCCTGGTCAGTTAAAAGAAGAAATAACAAATATTAAAGAAGGCTATCTGAGACACTAGTGTTACCAGGGAAAAGAGCTGGTACTGAGCTGAAAGAAGTATATACTCTCTTAACAGCTAGGGGACTTTTTGTTGACAACAAATTAATAATTAATGCTAAGATCCCTTTATTTAGCAGACATCCATCAAAATTATACAGGGTAATTCCAGTTCCAGTTTGGTCAGAAGAAAGCTTGCTCATGGTGCATTTGAATTCAGAATATTTAGTGTACAATTTCAAGATAGATTCATACCATTTAATGACACCAATCACCTTGAACAATTGTAAATAGTGGCAGACTCAGAAAAGAGTATGCGAAGGAAATTGGCCATGGAGTAATGCGAATGACCTGGCGTGTAAACTAACGCCACTAAAACCAGGTAGACCAGCTAATTGTGTATATAAGCGGATGTTAAATACTGACTCGTATTGGGTTGAATTAGAAACTACAAGTACGTGGCTCTTTAAGGTTCATAAAAATGCAAAAGCAAAAATTCAATGTGAAAATTAAAAAATGGATTTAATTGATTTGCCAGAGAAAGGAATTTTAACGCTAAGGTCTGATTGCGCAGCTCGTACAGACAAAATCTTAGTTGCTCAATATGATATCAAATCTGAAAGACAAGATACCTTACTCTCAGCATATATAGGCGATACAGATATTCCGAAAATTGTTTGGAGCCCGTTTGAGGCCAAATCCATAAACCATAGTTTAGAAATAGCTAGACTATCAGAAGAGTTAAGACGGTTACACGAAAGCCATATTGAATTAAAAGGTTTAAATGTCCGTCATATATCTGGACATACCTCCTTAATTATACGCATTATTATTATTTTAATCTTGACTAAATAGACGTTTACAAGCCATAACCTTTGAAGGCCATTTACCAAATGTTTAACAGTAAAACTAAATGAAGAAATATTGTACTTTTTATTATAATCATTTAACAAAATTATGAAACCCAATTATTATCTTTGTGGCCCTTGGCAGAATGTTCAAACATGAACACAAATTTATTGTTAATAAATAAATATATATATATAAGCCAATATAGCCGCCTGAAAATGTAAGGTGAGCCCCGCGGGCAAAGTGCCGCAGTTTGCAGTTTGGCCACTGCGTTGGTCTTTTTATATATAAGAAATTCAATGTTAACTTTAAGTAGGGAGTAAAATAAATAAAATCAGTTTGAAATTATAACTCAGCAAATGTAGACGTGTTTTTATTTAGCACTGTTTTTATAAGGAGTGAAAACCCAAATATATATTTAATTTTCAGCTTTATTTATCTCTGCGTTGGATTTTGAACTTTTTGATAATCTTTATTGAAATATAATATTTGTGTTTTTAATATGTACCTATTAATATAAACTAATGTTTGGTGTAGTTGAGTGTATGGGAATAGATTTATTAGAAATAGGTTTCAATTTGGGCGGTTGAATTTTATTTAGTATTTAATATGTGTTCACGCCAAAAGGCGCCTTTTTTCGAGGGGCAGTGTGACTCCGCTGGCAGCCTCATAATGTCCCGTTCGTTCTCTCTCCCTCTCTCTCTCTCTCTGAACCTCCAATGAGCTTTCAATACGCTCCCCGATAATATTTTGAAGTCTTCTTGTAATCAGTACCAACTTCTACTTCTTCAAATAAACATACAAGACGAACAAGTCCTAAGTGTTTTTTCTTATCGAGTGCCCTACAAATTAAAGCCGTCCCCTCCAAACAATATGTTTGCAGTAAATTTGAATTTTGGTATGTTGGGTTGTATATGTATATTTAATAAAAATGTTGTGTCGAAATTTTATTTATATGTAATTAGTAAATTTGTGTTGTATATATAAAGGCAAAGGGCAGGTTAGTTACAGACGTGATGTGTGTATGTGAATGTGAACTTGTATGTATGGATGTAATACAGTCGAATCCCGATAATTCGTACCCCGGTAAATCGAAAATCGCGATAATTCGTATAAAATTCTGTCCCCTTGAAAAAAACTCGTTAATTCGTAAAAATTCCATACATTTTGGTCCCCTCGTTAATTCGTAGTATTTGGCGCAACGCAAAGAATATTGAACCTCTTATAAATCGTAATTTTGTTTCGTAACCTCTTATAAATCGTAATGCGATGCGAAATTTTTTGTAGTTAAAGCACCGTTAGATTTTGCAGACAGCTATGCCGCCTTTATGTCGCTATGCATTATGAATTTTGTGTTTCTCTCGCTGTTTTCGTTTAGTTTGCTGATTTTTATAATTTAATGTTTCTGCTTAATTGTTTAATTTTTTGTTATAATAATTTTATGTTATTGTTTAATTTTCCTTTAATTTGAAAAACGTACAAATGAATGTGCATACTTATAATGTTTGTTTAATTTTAATAAAGTTAAATACATATGTAAACATGACGTGAAATGTAAAAACCCCGTTTATTCGAATTTTTCATTATTGAGCCCCGTTAAATAGAAATCTCGATAAATCGAATTCCCGTCTAATTCGTAAAAAAATTGATCCCCTTGCCATTTCGAAATATCGGGACTCGACTGTAATATATATATGTATGTATATATATGTACACCAGTGGATCACAGTGCGACGAAGTAGGGGGCCGATATTGGCAAAACACTTTTGCACTTTAAAAAACGAAAACAAATTCACTGCGGTTGGATGTACGTAATATGTATGTACATAAATTATAATAATTTTCACTTTTAACTTTTCATTTTTGGAATCGGAGGGAAAAAATAACGCAGTCGAAAAAGGAATGTGGCGACCACGGACGAATGGACTTTGGACGTAGTCGTACTTATCTTTAAAAATCCGCAAAGGGGGGCGCTGGTGGGATCAGGATAGATCCGGTGATCGAAGGACCATGAAATGGAGTGGGCGGAGTTTCGCAGACTGTAATCCGAGCTCGCACGAAAATGCTTCCGAATGGATGGGGTGCGATGGTAGTTGCTGGAAAAATTCCGTGGTCCCGTCGTAAAAGTAGATTGGTGTGGCGTTGGCTTCACTAAATCTCGTTTTATTAGCTTCAGTGTTGAATTAGGACTAACTTAGATCTAACAGAGGAAGAGTAAAGAGGCGCCGTTTGCCGTTTGGAATAGAGGGAGCGAGCAAACGGCAAACGGATCGAGAAGGGAGAGAGCGGGCGAGCGCTAGAGCGATGCCGGTCACTCTCACACTGCTCCTGAAAACTAAGCGCCCTTTGGCGCGAACAATCATTACTGAAGGAGAGAAAGCTGCTTTTGTACAACAATTTTTTTACGCAGAAGCCAGTGCCAGAGCTGCCTACATATTGATGGTTGTAACATATTACCAGGGCAAATGTCTAGGTATAGGACGACGGATGGAAGGGGTGCAACGTCTCTAGAGGCGCGCGAAGTGGTCCGGACCTGGTCGCTATCTGGGAGTGAGAGTAGTCGGAGGTCTAATATACACAGAAAAAAATCCTGCAGTAAATCCAACCATTTTGTGGTTCAAAAGGTGACAAACCAAAATTTGGGTTGAATGAACTGTGAGCTGCAGTATAACTACGTAACGTGGTATGACTGCTCTACAGTAAATGGAACCACGATTTTTTGGTTAAACACTATTTTACTGTTTTACTGTAGAAACTGCAGATCAACCCACGATTACAGTATACAGTGGCAAAACTGTAGAAACTGCAGTTCAACCCACGATTACAGTATACAGTACAGATACTGTTGAATACTGTAATTACAGTTTACAAATATATTTTCGATTTTGAAATTAGTAGTTTTTATTGTTTTTTATACCCTTGCAGGGTATTAAAATTTCAGTCAGAAGTTTGCAACGCAGTGAAGGAATCATCTCCGACCCTATAAAGTATATATATTCTTGATCAGCATCAACAGCCGAGTCGATCTAGCCATGTCCGTCTGTCCGTCTGTCCGTTTCTACGCAAACTAGTCCCTCAGTTTTAAAGCTATCTGAATAAAACTTTGTATATAGTCTTCTATATACTCTCACTCGTATATATGTCGGAACGAGCCGGATCGGTCAACTATATCATATAGCTGCCATACAACCGATCCGTAAATTTGTTGAAAAAAAATTATAACTTTACTATTTTTCAACATATCTTGATCAACTCTCGGTTATGAGCTTTCTATATTGTTTCAGATTTTTGAATTTAATTTTATAAGAATCGGACTACTATATCATATAGCTGCCGTAGGAACGGTCGGCAAATTTTTAGAAAAAAAATTATAATTTTGTCAGTTTTCAACATAATTTCTTCTACTTTGAGATACTAGTATTTCATATTTTTTCAGAATTTTGTTGTAAATTTCATAAGAATCGGACGACTATATCATATAGCTGCCATACAAACGATCGGTAAACGTGGAGAAAAATTTAAATCTACTTTACATGTAAAATTGTGGAAAAATGTAAAAAAATGTAAAACTGTAAAAATTGTATGTATATGAAAGTAGTTCATATTATATTATATTGGGATAGATTATGATTTATACAATTGGAATCTGCAAGGGTATACAAACTTCGGCGTGCCGAAGTTAGCTTCCTTTCTTGTTTATAAATTATGTTAAACTTGAAAATTAATATTAATATATATAAATATATTTTTTTTGTTTCTTATTACAAATATTAACAAAACTTCTTAATTAATAATATTTGGGTCTTATATTTATATTTATAATATGGACTTTTAAATATGTCTTCGGGAAAGAAAACAAATTGCCTGAACAGTTTCACCGCGCCTGTATAAATTATTTTTCATTTGTTCAAGTTGTTTACAGTTTTTACTTGAACCAAAAAAAGCTAACTGGGAGTCTGCAATTGTTGATTTTGATTTTTCCTTTTTTGATGTCCTTGATATTTGTGGACGCAGCAAAACGTGAAGCAGTAAAGCCATATATATCGGATTCTATAATGAAAGGTTTTTTAAAACATATTATTAAATATTTTTCGGACATAAAAGCAGAATATGGAAGTAATAATAAAACAATATACAAGAGAAAATAAATATAAAATATTTAAAATTATCAAATACATAAATATATCCCACTCGATCAAGAGTTCTTCCAAATCCGACACTTCGTCGGAGCTCGTTTTTATTAAATTTTTAAACTTTCCACTTTTGCCATCTTTTCACTTTTCACAACTTTATTCACCGCACTAAGTGTGCCAAAAATCGTCTTATCAAGAAATTCTTAAAAAAAAAAAAACTAAAATGAACAAAAATCTACCACAATTATTCCAAAAATGTATTTTAGTGTGCAGAGAATGTTCTGGATTGTAATAAAATATTTAATAAAATGTTTATATTTTTTGCTCTGGCTAAGAATTTGTATGTTACTTACGTTGGGAATGCAAAAACGTATACTCGAGACCAAACCAGAACGAGAAATATATAAAATTTTGTACGTAAATCCTACAGTAAACTGACTGCAGCTGACAGTCACTCACAGTCCGCAATAGCCAACAACAAAATACACACATAATTTTGTACGTAAGGGTGACCGTTTTTGGCGGTCACGACAGTTTTCTGCAGTCAGAAATCCAACAACAAAATACATGGACTGCAGATTTGCTGTAGTTCAACCCAAATAAATTGTAGATTCAACCCACGAGAATTTTTTCTGTGTGGAGTCACCAAGTCGTTGGCTTTATATTCCTATCATATTTTCGCGTGCTGGCGGATAAAAGAAAAGGAAAAGCAAAACAATAACGGAACGGACGAGAGAAGAAAGAAAAAGTAAACAAAGGGGGTAACTGCTTGTCTATAAACATACCCGGAAGCGTAGCAGTCTTGAAGATCTGCTGCTGTCATGCTCAACCTACCATGGTTCCGCAGCCTCCTCGCTGTTGGTAGCCGGAATCCCAGATGACACGCTTCTTATTGTTTCAATTCAATTTCAATCTTAAGACCAACAGCCAAGGCAACGACTACTCTGTCTTTCTATTTACGATGGTGGATCGAATGTTACTTTACTTTAATACTTCAGGGCCAAGGCCAAACCGAAAAACAGCAATCACACTTAAAAGTTGGTCAGGGTTGACAAGGAAAGCTTTAAATTAAAGAAGGTGAGAAAAGGAGAAAGAAAATAGCTGAAAATAGACGTTTCTGGTGCTAATTTATAAAGCACTTTTCTTTCTCTCCAGACGCAATAATTGAAAGGTGTCGTATAGTTTTGATACAGTTGTAGGCATGCCAAAAATCAGGCTTCTTAGCTCTTTTCACCGGTACTTGAAAACGCAAGCTCCAATCAAAGATAGAAATATCAGATTTTGAGCAGAATTTATTAGGCTTTTTTTTTTGTATTATGCTTTCGCATTTTCCTACAAGGGTCGAAACTGAATTTATCGGGGTGTCGTATAATTGTGGGCAGGAGTGTAGAAAGCTCATAGCGAGTCTTCACTTGCGGTCGAGCCAGAAAATCCCTCTTTTTCCGGGACCGAATTCCAAAGGGTAACACGCACTATCACAAAAAAAATGGCATCCTCAGATCAGCCAACCACGGCGTTGCACAAATTCATTGCCATTAGCGACCGCGTAAACTTCTAAGCTAAGATCAATACTCCTGATCGAACTCCTCCTCAACAAGTGCGAGCCTTATGGTACAAAGTGGTAAAACAGTACATTACATGCCCTGATCACATTGCCTCGTCTGCAGGCCAAATATGACTACTACTACTCTGTGAACGAGTCATGTGCAACGCAAATCGTCGTGGAACATGAGCACCACCTCAAGCTGTGCAAGCTCCATCCCAGCCTCAAATTTTGTCCGGTTGCCGCTACCTTCTTGCGATACGGAAAAATTCGATGGCGATTACCCTTAAGCCGATACCTATTCTCGGCAGTAAAAATCAACAACCCCAGGCTGACACCGGTCGAGAAGCTTTTCCATCTCCCCACGAAAACAAGCAGCGATTCAAACGCCATCTCTCACAAATGACAGGTTTGCTTCAAGACCGTTTCGAAAGTAATCCACTTTTAGACAACAGCCAGCTCAAGCTCTTCTTCAACTTGAGTTCCATATCTCAAGAATCTAGTGATGCACTTAAGCAGCAACAGTCCACGATTCAGGGGTGTTTGACTGCGCTAGCACATTCCCAGATATCCACTGACAACTGGAATTGTCTGCTGGTTTTCCTGTGCGCAAGCAAACTGCCAAAAGTGTACTCTCCTTATGGAAACAGTCTTTTACATCGAAATCCAACATTCCGGCTTGGGAAGAAATGAACACCTTTCTGAACATTGGATGCCATCGAAGATAGGAGACCGACTTAAGCAGTCCCGAAGAAGCTTCATCTTTTCAAAACAAAAGTCAGCACCAAACTAAGTGGTTGCGACTTATGCTCCAAGGAGATCTGGGCTGACATTTTTCCATTGTGTAAAGAGATGGCTTTTTCGAGTGGTTAAGTAATGTTTATTGGCTTAACATGAAGAAACTAATATTTGGCGTTCTAACTTAAACATCGCGTGCTCTCTATTCGCAGTTGCAATCGTTCTCTTCTTCCTATTATCGATATCGTCGATCTAGTTCGCTATCGATAAGCTAAGCTACTATTGCTTATAATCTATCGGTTGTTGCCTCTGGAACTCCTACTGGACAACAACCCGCTCGTTACATTCGGCCTCTCCAGCGTCCTCGTGGGATTATTGGTCGGATTCGTTTTCCTCGTTGTCATCTTCATCTGGCTCATTCGGGGTAAGTTCACACCAGCGTTTCATCTTATCGGAAGAATACACTGATTTGTAGTGTCTCTGCTTTCGTTGGGCATGTGGGATATCTTCAACTAGATATCGGTCGTTGGGCAGCACTTTGGATATAATAAAGGGGCCTTTGGTAGCGCGGCTCTAGTTTGCGCAATGTGTCCGTGCGCATTTCTTTCTAGTAATTGCTGCTTTTTAAGTCTAACGATGAAAAATATGTGAAACGCTTTTTTTCCTGCAGCCTCTCATCGATATTTGGGAATGGGAAATTCTCCTTCTTAATCAGCTTGTTAAGATTGCGCACCATGCAAAGTTGATCCTTACCGTTCGGTTTCTTGATGAGCACAACTGGGCTGGCGTATTCTAAAGTGGATGGAGTAATAATGTCTAGCTTCAATATCTCTCCGACCATTTTGCCAACGACTTCCTTTTTTACCGCGGGAACACGATATAACAATATATGCCTGGACGACGCTTGTCTTGCAATCCTGTGGAGTTCGTACTTAGTTTCTTTTTTTATCGATGTGGAAATAGACATGAAGCTTTTAAAAATAAAGGTGTTACCAGCAGTTGAACTGCTCGCTTGATTTCTGTCTCGCCTGGCTCGAACAATAATTCGGCGCGACTGATGACATCTTGTCCTAATAACAGGTCCTCCTGCAACAGATTGTCTTCTACGATGTAATTTTTTTTCCAGCGATGTCGATATCTACAACCATGGCTTGGGTAAGATACGTGAGCCTCCACATATGCCCACGGTTTTTAAGGCACACTTCTGGCGATCTGTGTCGATCTCATCAGGAACTGATTGGCTAATACTTGCTTGGCTTCGACTGATTCATCTCATTTTCCAGCTTTCCCTCGAAATAACCGAATTGGCTTAAATCGGACTCCGAATGCTGACATCCGGAAACAATACTCTCTTATGTTTTTTTTTGGTTGTATTGGTCCTGTTGAAATGAATATCGACTTCGTCTGGTTCTGCTCCGAACTCCTCTCGGATAGCTTCTTCAAATCTGTTCCATGACTTCTGAAGAATCTTGGCGGGACCCTTCAGCTTTGTGGAGATAAACACAAGTAAAGATTTCTCGTCCCGTTAATACGCACCTTGTTGACACGATGGATGATCTTACTAGTCGTATTCTGGAAAGGTATTTGCTTTTTCATTGACCGATGCTTGTCTAGAATTGTTCGCCACCTGTTTACCATGGCTAGGCGCAAAAAAATTGATCCACGTTGATTTTTTCTTGCTGCTGCTGCTGGTTAGCTGTTGACAAACTGCGCCACCATGTTTATCAGTGTCCTGATCTCAGATGGCGCCTGTGTTACGATTGCTTCCTCGTGTTAGTCAATGATTCGCGCTACTTGTGATATCTCCACGTCTTCAGAATTCGCATGCTCCAAAAGTCTCTGCACTAGTTTTGCTTTGGTACCCGAAAGTCCTAAATTCCTCTCTCTCAATAGGTACCGCAACTGGTCCGCCTTGAGTTCTGCTATCTGAACTTTGGCTTTATTTCTTGATACGCCCCACCACAATCGTTTGCCCGCGTTGGTTTATGTAAGTTAAACACGATGGTTTTTATTATTTAAAAAAATTATATTTTATTGGACACTTGGTCCGTATTTATTTGCAGAAAAATTGGAACTGAATTATGTTTACAGAAATTGCCATATTTATACCCAATAACTTTGTCACTGCCTCTGCCAACGTCGGAGCTTTGCCGTTGTCTTCGCTGCAGCGGGAAGTGGACCAGACGCTGCAGTCAGCAACTTTTGGAAGCTATTGACCGAAGCCGGGAAGTTGCCCTTGCACTTTTACTTGCTGCTGCAATGCCGGATGCGTGTGGCCAACTTCGGTTGCGAATTCGTTTTGTGTTAACTTCTCCACCTTTAAAATCGAGTGTCCACACTCGTTGCGGTCATTGATCTCGTTAACGGAAGCTACTTTGTTGATGTGCAGTACTTCGACCCTTTTAATAAAGAAGCGGATTGCTATTGCTGCAAGTCCCGTGATTATTATGGAACTTATTTAAATATCGGCTGCATGAAATGTAGTTTTCAAGAGTTCCAAGGTCTTCGTATTGTTGATGTTTAGCTCTTTGACCAATTCTAGTGATAGCTTCTCTTCTATCTTTATACCCTTGCAGGGTATTATAATATCAGTCAGAAGTTTGCAACGCAGTGAAGGAGTCATCTCCGACCCTATAAAGTATATTTATTCTTGATCAGCATCAACAGCCGAGTCGATCTAGCCATGTCCGTCTGTCTGTTTCTCCGTCTGTCCGTTTCTACGCAAACTTCTCCCTCAGTTTTGAAGCTATCTGAATGAACTTTGTAGATAGTCTTCTATATACTCTCACTCGTACATATGTCAGAAAGGGCCAGAGCGGACGACATACAAACGATCCCTAAATTTGTAAAAAAAAATTATAACTTCACTGTTTTGATTTAGATTTTTGGATTTAATTTTATTAAAATCGCACTACTATATCATATAGCTGCCATAGGAACGGTCGGGAAACTTTTAGAAAAAAATTATAACTTTGTCAATTTCCAACATAATTTCTTTTACTTTTAGATACAAGTATTTTATATTTTTTCAGAATTTTGTTGTAAATTTCATAAGAATCGGACGACTATATCATTTAGCTGCTATACAAACAATCGGAAAATGTGGAGAAAAATTACATTTTACTTTATACGTAAAAATGTAAACAATGTAAAAAAAAAATTAAAACTGTAAACATTTTATGAAAAGGAAAGTAATTGATATTAAATTAAATTGGGATGGATTATAATTGATACGATTGGAATCTGCAAGGGTATACAAACTTCTGCGTGTCGAAGTTAGTTTCCTTTCTTGTTTATATTGTTATTTATTTATTTATTATTGTTATTTATTATTGTGGGGGAGCTGCAAATTTGGGAAATCTTTTTTGAATCGATTGTAGGTCTATATAGTATAATGCTTGAACTTTATTACTGCGGCTAAAATGGTCCATCCGCTTAGTCCAATTTTGGCATACCCTTTGCAACACTTCCGATGGTATCTCACAGATAAGAGCTTAAATTTATGCATGAGACATAGCACCAGAAAAAATAGTCTAAAGGCGTTAAGTCGCACGACCTAGGCGGCCAATTAACCGGCCCCAAACATGAAATAAAATATTAACCGAACCCATCTCTCAATAAGTGCATTGATACGCGTGCTGTGTGGCATGTGGCACCGTCATGTTGAAACCACATATCATTCGAGTCAAACTCTTGCATGTGGGGCAAAACTTCTTAAAAACAAACGGTAAATTTAATCATTAGGCTTTCAGTTGAATCAGCTGTCCAACTGTTGTTAAAAAGTTCAAAATGAGCATAATTGAGTATATGGCAGTTGATTTAGTTTTTATTTTTTCCTTAATAAAAAACTTATTTTTTGTTATGTGTTTTTATACAAATATGTAAATAAATAATCAAAGAATAATCACAATAACTAATAACTGTTTTATGCGGGCCAAAAGTCAAAAGTTGCAAATATTTACTCAGACTTGCACGCCACTGTACATATACCCGTACACTTTCGTGTCCTCGCAGTTGTTATCCTTTTTTCTCTTCACCGTCGATGAAGTGTTGTTGTTTTTGTTAATAAAATCAAATATGTTATATAAGTGAATTTTATAATGATGATGGGTTGCTGAGTGTCTCAAGTCTCAAGAGTAGGCCTACATAACCGCA
Organism: Drosophila punjabiensis; assembly: GCA_008042585.1. Taxonomy (NCBI): domain Eukaryota; kingdom Metazoa; phylum Arthropoda; class Insecta; order Diptera; family Drosophilidae; genus Drosophila; species Drosophila punjabiensis. The sequence goes on along the minus strand of VNJR01011550.1, from coordinate 10,767 downwards.
TGCCAAAGGGGATCCGATGAAGTGTTGCAGATTTCAGGAGATGAGGGTGCGTCCAGGGGTACTTCCAGCCATGCCCCAAGCCTACGTCCTGCAGATAGAAAGGAGTGATCGCTAGCAGTTGATATTGTTTTGACTCGAGTTTGGTTTACCTTTTGTCAGATCTTCTTGTGGATTCTGGATCAGCTGGGTCCTTTAAAATGGACATTCGCACCCACGAGCAAGAGACAAAAAAAACTTTTTTGGACAGGAAGCGGAAGGTAACTGAGTGCCCTCGATGCCCTAACTTCCGAGCAGAAGATAGTAGATCCGACGGAGCTCGAAATATATATAGTATGCGGCGCTTCCGGAGACAGTTGGAACATTTCTCCCCCACCCCGGGGATCTCGAGCGGGTCCAGCCGTTGAAAGAAACGGCAGCCGCAGTCTAGTCATTGCAGGAGAAGTCGGTGCGTATGGACGTCGGAGCTGACGGCGATGACGCAGCATTCAGACTCCAGGAAGCGGGAAGCGCTACGGGAGCGTGTTCCAAGGGCAGGCCGGAGAAGGAGGACCCAAACAAATTGCCACCCAAACTTCTGAGGGCACGCAGCGCTGTATGGTCGACGGCAACTTATACTATATAGGAATACTTTCGAGCGCCGTCTGAGGCTGAGATGATCAAAATCGTCAAGAAGGGATTTACCACCGAGATCGCCATGTCAGTGTATGCCACGTATGTATGTCATGTATGTCACAACGTGAAGCAGCTGTGCGAGGAGTGCCTGGAGGTGGAGGATGCCTTAATGAGGCGGGAGATCCGACCCGCTTACCGTGGGCAGTCCAAGTTCTAGCCAGGCGGATGCCAGGTGGTGGAGGTAGCTATCAATGCACCCGCAGGCAAGGCGGATGCGGAGGAACCATTGGTCGAAGAGGTCTCCCTGCCCAGGTTGATTTGCTGGATCTGTGGCCAGGCAGACTGCGACTGCCGTCGCCAGAGCGGAACCACGGAGGTGGTCACTCCGTGCTGCCCAATTTGTGAAAAGGGAGCCAAGAGTTGCTGGAGGAGATCGGCGTGAGAATGGAAAAATACCTGTTCATAGTGAAGACTGGTGCTGGAGAAGACAGGTCAATCATTGAACTTGCGCATGTGCCGGTGCAGTTCAAGGGAGTGGAGAAGGTGCTTACCTTTTACGTGTGCCCGTATTTGGAACAGGCCATGTAACTCGGGATCGATTTCTGGAGTCGATTCGGCACCGGCCATCCTCGGAAATATTCCAGTACCGAACCCATAGGCAAGCGTTTCAGAAATCTGGACCTCAAGTAGTACGTGATCAAGGATTGGGACCTGCGGGAGGAGGAGATGAAACGATTAGAGGCAACTTTTAAGGATGTCGGACTGCGCAGGACAGCGGGGATGCATCAAGGAACGGCATTACCCTCTGTCGCCAGCGTTGTAGTAGATCCTGTGAGCTAAAGTGGACAAGATGCTGGAAGCTCAACCAACTCACCTGCTGTCATGCATAGAGGGAACACTGTCCAGGATTTAGCAGACCCACTACATCTCAAGTATCGACTTGAAATTTGCCTTCTGGCAGGTGTATCTGGATCCCGAGAGCCGCCCTTACACGGTATTTACGGTAATGGAGAGGCCATTGTATCAGTTCGCGATGACGCCGTTCGGACTATGCATCGCGGCGCAGAGGCTCCGCCGGCTAATGGATCAGGTTATTACCGCGCAGCTTAGGTCGAACGTGTTCGTGTACCTGGACGACCTGCTGATCATCGCACTGGACTTCAAGAGGCATATTAAGCATCTCGGATTGGTGGTGGAATGTCTGAGGAAGGAATTTGACAATAGGACTGAAGAAGTCAAAATTTTCTTTCAAGACGTTGAAATACCTGGGGCTTATCATCGGCGGACGGATACTCCGAATGGATCCGGAAGGGATCGTAGCGATCCAGAAGATTCCTGAACCGAAATCAGTGAAGGAACTGCGAACCTTCTTGGGAACCGCGGGATGGTATCGTCGTTCATCAAGGAATTTGCAGTCATGGCGACTCCACTCACGATAGTCCTAAAAAAAGGAGAAAACACTCGATTAGTGCTAGACGAGAAGGCCAAGAACGCGATACAGGCGTTGAAGACGGAACTTACCTCTGCTCCGGTTCTGGTTTACGCCGATTTGAAGCGCCCGTTCGTGGTCCAGCGCGACGGGTCATGGAGGAGTGAAAAGGACTCTGCAAAGACTCCAGCGGCAGTGTTGGTGGTCGGAAATAACGACGCAAGTCCGAGACTTCGTGCTCGGGACAATGCATACAGTGTAAGGGGGTAAAGGCCCCTAATTATTACACGCATGTCGAGATAGGGCCGAAAGTGGTGACGGAAAGGCCATTCCAAAAGATATGAATCGATTTTCTGGGTAAATATCCACGGTCAAAGCGATGTAAATCCTGGATGTTTGTCTCTTTGGTCGTGGATCACTTTTCGAAGTTCACGTTCTTAAAGTCGATGAAGGAAGCCACCGCCACGAACGTCGTAGAGTTCCTGGTGCACGAGGTGCTCTTCAAGTTCTGGGTTCGTGAGGTGATATCCTCCAACAATGGCAAACAACTTACCTTCAAGGCGTTTCAGGACATAATCGAAGTCGCGATCCGTAACTCGATCCACGAAGCGTTCTTCGTAGTGTTTGGGTAGCTTATGTATCTCCACGGCAGCTACAACAAGTTGGACCAGAAAACTGCAGTCCATGACGGATCACGAGGTTCCCACGCTAAACGCCCAGGATAAAGCATCATCTTACGCGAACGCATCAAGCAAAACCTACTTCAGGCGTACGAACGGGGAAGCCGGCAGTATAACAAGTGCACCCGGGAGTTCCACGTAAAACGTGGCCAAAAAGTATTCTGGCGAAACTTCACCTTGAGCGACTTCGAGAAGAGCTCCAACACCAAGTTCACACGAAAATTCTCGAGATGACGAGTCGTCAGGCCCGTTTGGAACAACATGTTCAAGTTGGAGGAAGCCAATTGGCATCTACCATGTAAAAGAATTGCGGCTGTAGAGAAAGAACGACAGGCAAGATTCTTATATCAGAAGCGGGTCAATTTCTGTATCAAACCATATTTTTTTTAGTTTTAAGTCAACTTCATTTTTATTCATTTTTCTTGACACATAATCTATAATTTTTTTTTTTTTTATTTTACTTTTTCATTAAGGGGTCTTCTCAGTAAGCATTTTTTTCGACTTTTTTTTCATTTATTTATAGCTTGTTGTAGTTGTGAATATGCCTCTAAAAGGATTTTTAGAAATTCGAAATACTTTAGAAGATACAGCCTATTTTGCGAAGCAAGGTCTTCGTCAAAATGAGCTTTCTTCAAACTTTAAACGCGTTTATCTCGAAACCACGTTTTTCGAACTGGCGCCCATGATATCTCCAGTTCAACTGAACCGATTTTCATGAAACAAAGTGGAATCGACGCAGAATTGTCACAATTTTTGGGTGAATTAAGACCATAATTTCAAAAAATGTTGTACTACATTTTTTTTACGCTAAACAACAAAAAAAAACCCAAAATTGAATTTTTTTTTTTGAATGGCCGCCATTTTGCCAAAAAAAAAACCACAAAATTATGGTCGACTGTCACCCGAGAATTGCCGCCGTGACGACACTTTTTTTTCCACCACCAACTTTGAAGTCTCATTACTTTTTGATCAGCCTTCGTATCGAGGCAAAAAAATTTTTATTTTCTTTGAACTGTTTGTAATATAATAATTCTTTGCGTTTTCAAATAAGATTTTTTTTTAAAAAAGGTCCAACAAACGGGTTTTGGATGAGAAGACCCCCTTAAACTAGTTTTTATAATAATTAATTCTAATGGTAACAAAAATTATTAGACTAATTTTTCTGGATACATTGGTAGCTCTTGCAATGCCTGTGGCTAATCTTCACTCGAAAATCGACAATTCTACTTATTTACGTACCCATCCAAAAAGGAGTGGGTTTTGATAGTAAAATTATTGTCTAAATTGAAGATGTTTGACAGAAAAACAGATCACGAAACGGGGTTCTTATGTTTATACCAGTGTTACAAAAAAAAATATATATTAACCACAAATTACACTTTAAGAGACTATCTGCATACTGTCTTTCAGATATCTTTAAAACTGAGAGACTAGTTTGCGTAGAAAAGGACAGTTGTTGATGCTGATGAGGAATATATACCCTTTATATATATATATGTGGTCGAATAAATTAACTCACTTGCTAATAGGACAAGCAAGAGTGTTCGATATATGTAAACCTTGCATCTTGTAGTGGAAGAGAAAGTTAGCTTGTTAATATAAAGTGTTACAGGAGAGGAAAATACATATACATTTACATATGGCTAACGGAATGTAGGGAAATATGCACTCACTTTTTTTTGAGCATGTTTGATAAATTAAGCAAGCTATGCCTATCTTCATCTGACGTTATTTTATACAGTTTCTTAAAATTTGCAGATAACACTTCAACGGATTCTTTCGCTTCATACTAGTTTCTGTGTTTATAACAAAGAAATTAAGATGACCCAACATGAATGTGCTTCTCACATCATCACGACCATGGTTTAGACAAAAAAAAACTTAGCATCGTTTTTCGATTGCAGACCCTTGGCAAATGAAAGTAAGTTAATCAAATTAATTTAGTTGTTATACAGGCTATTGATTTTTATAATTTTTTTAAACTTAGTTTTAGCGAAGTCGTTTCATTTTGATTTTAGCGGCTCCGGTTCTTGCTTAATTTTCGCTATCGTTTTGTTATTGTAATGTTTAATATTTTTTATGCTCAATGAGCTGGTGTAGTTGCTTTGAGTAGTTGGCAAAATGCTAAAAAGTTATTAAGTTATTTGTTTAGTTGCAAAATAAAGGCGGCATCTGCTTATTCTATTTTTTTTTTTTTTTTTGCTTGTGCAGCTCTTTTACCATTTACTTAATTAAATTTAATAGATTTATTTGTGTAAACACCATTGTACTTTTCTTGTACAATATTATTTCTAACGTTTGCACTTAGTTATTATTTTAAGCTGTTTCTTAGTGATTTGTTCCCCTAGCTGTCTGTCGAAAGACCACTGAGTAAACTATTTGTTTTATTTATATTGTATTTCCAAAAAGTCCATCCGTGTGAAAAAGTTGGGAGTTTTGGGAGATGTTAAGCTCCGGATCCCACAAAACTACATCCACCTGCCTCCATCCGATAACAGCTGATCAGCTGTGTGTCATGCAAAACGTAAACATACATGGTTGAAGTTCTTCTTCTTCGGAACTAAAAAGAATAGTTTAACTGGCTTAACTATAGACCAGTTAAGCGAAGGTTTTTTGATGCAACTCTGAATGCTTCTAAAAAGTTCTTCTAAAAAAGTCGATTAGATTTGTAAGGACAATAGATGGATTATAAAATTAGAAATTTCGGAACGGCAAAACCTTATGCACGGTTAGATCGAATTTAAATTTTAACGATTTCGAAGCCGGAGAAGACCTGATAGTATATAGTTATCAGGCCTTTTCTAGTTTCTATTTCCGAAAGAGTCGAATTTTCCAGAACGGTTCTAGAGTTTAGTTCATAAAAATCCTCACTGATTCGTATTTTCCTGTGTTAAGTCGCTTATAACTTTCGAGCAGTGTTGCCAACTCTTCAGTGCATTAAAAAGGTAACCCAACCCTTAAAAAAGCTAAAAACAGCCAACAAAAAAAATTTGTTAAAGCTAACAAAAAACGCTAGAGTAGTAAAACGATATTTTACTTGGGGCCCTAGGGGCGCGATAACCCAATTATCAAATGAATGTGATAAAACGGCAAGCAATGCCGGAGTATAAATGAATGCGTTCCTGATTGTTCAACTGGAAAAAATCAACTGAACTTAAAGCTAACATAAAATGAAATTCATAGCGACCACGCAAATATGCTGTGTTTGCCTTTTATGTATGGGCATTCGGCCAGACGTTGTGACAGCAGTATGGCCGATGCAAGCCCGGACGATCGGTCATTGCCATCGTCCTGTTTACTTAGTAAACTACTACCCCCTCAAGAATGAGGCCCCCTTCGGCCGAACCTATTTGGGCAGTTATCTCTTTTAGCTGGACTTCAGTTCTTCTGGCCTGGGTGACTCGCCAAAAGGTTCTGGGAAGGCGAGCGGGCTACGCCTGGAACCCTTTTCTGGGCTATGTCATAGTTGACATATCGGGTTTCGTTGACCGTGGCACACTCTGAAAAGGTGATGAGGTAAGAACCTCGTTTATAAACGTGATGGACGTGAAAAAAAAATAACCAGGCGAGCGACAACGCACAGTAGATCCAATAGCTCTGCTAGCAGAATTAACTTAATAACTTTAGTAAATTAATAGATATTTTAATGAAACTTTGTACTTACAGTTTTTAATTAGTAAATTAATAGATATTTTAATGAAACTTTGTACTTACAGTTTTTAATTAATTTTACGTATATTATCTAAATTTCAATGTCCTACGTTAGGTATTTCCCATCGCTCCCATACAAATCTTAAAAAAAAACAATATTTAATAATATACATTTTCACATTTTTTTTTATTTTTAAGTGTTTTGTTTTTTAATTTAATGTGGCAACAATTTTTGAAGCCGTTCGCATTCCAGATTTATACAAACTGGAACTTGTAGCCACCATCAATTGTTCACAAGTTGCTTGTTTCATTAGAGTAGACACTTCTTTGATCTGGGCCTTAGGGCACAAATCACCAAAATCCTTTTTAGGCCTACCAATATCTTAAGTTGACGTGAAATGATATAAAATGAGCGGCATATCAAGCCATTTCTGATTTTTTTTCTCAAAAAACTAAGTATTGTAATATCATTCCTTCCATTTCACTAAAAGCCTACTTACAAAATTAGTCAATTTTTTATTAATTTCTTTAATATCGTTGTTAGATAAGTTTATGTTCTTCAAAATTGTGCCAAAAACATATTCATTTAGCACCAACAATATCCTTGATGCGACACTTTCGCCAAGCCACATGCAAAACAGATCGTGCTTTGGGACTGACATTTCACCTAAAAAGTGCAATAGACTTAAGAGTTGGAAGTAGTTGGTTATCATTTTGGACATTTTCACTTCAAAAGAACTCACACTTTACAAAAATACTAAAATTAGCTTGAATACGATTGAATAACGTTAATTACAGTCCAATGAAGACAGTAAAACGCTCAAAAACAATTCTTGCTAAGTCAACTTACAAATAACACATTTTTAAGCTACACATATAAAGACGGGCCACGAACATACAATTTGTATTTAGTACATACCTTATTTTAAGGGATACAAAAGTTTTTTCTATTAATATACTTAAATATATTAATTTTTTTGATAATTTAATACGAATCACAAATAACCTCATTTCTTTGTGTAAACACGTGCCGCAAATAAGTTAATTTTTAAAGCTCGCAGCTGATCAGCGATGTACTAAAAAGCTCGTTCAAAAGCTTTTTTGAGCTTTGCAGAGTGTTACCAATTAAAAAAAATCAAAACTTAACGCAATATTTATACTTAAAAAATATACTTTTATTCTGCTAGATTTTAGATTGGATCCACTGTGCAACGTGGTAATCGGAAACAGCCGGCTTTCTATTATGGTATGCCGGGGTCTGTGATGGTTTTAGCTCCCTAGACAGTGACGGGTCAACCTCCATGGGCTCTGGCGTATTTTCAAGACGCCTATCGCTGCGTGGAGCACAGTGTTCCTGTGCCTTGTACTGTTTACTTACTTGGGGTTATACTTGGTGAAATTCTTGCTGGCTCTCTTGGGCTTGCTTTGCGCTTGCAGTTGGTATGTCCTTCGGTTTTGCCTAACAATAATAACCACCTTATAATGGCGTGAGCTATTTACATAATCCCTAAATATGTAATACACGGCTACCGCTGTTTGGCGCCAGGAGACGTATGTCTCTGGGGCTCCCGTAAATTCAGGCAGGCATTTAATGGTGTCTAGGGGCTCGATACCCTAAGCTGAGGAGCTTCCGCCTGAGCGGGTGAAACTTGCACCGCTGCAACCCGGGCAGTTAACTGTTGTATAGTTAGGCGCATTCCCTCCTCCCTGCGCCTGTCTTCAACGGCTCTTTCTGATAGGGCTTAATGATCTGGTAGCTAGCGTACTATTTATAATTCCAATATTGTAGGAATGGGGAGCTCATATGGAGTTATGTTAAATGCATACTCAAGTTAAGACTAAGACTAAGCCGCCGTCTTGGCAACGATGGATGAGAGCTCGTCAAACGGAGTTGTTGCCTTGCCAAGCAGTTGCAAGGTGAGGGGTTTGCGGCGACTGAGCCTCTGCTATGACAAACAAAGAAAAAAAGAACAGTAAATTGACACACAAATGCATGTGCGGCATACCGGGTTCGTCAAAGTGGAGTGGGCACACAAAAAAAAACAAAAAAATTTCGAAGCTTAAGTCAAGAATTCAAGTATAAACAAAGAGATACATACATAAGAGCGGAATTAAATGTCCACAATTAAGCAAAGCAATGGGACGGTGTTTTTATTAATTATGCTCAAAAAGTAATTTGTATAGTTGCACCAAAATAATTTATTTATTAATTCACAAAAAAAGAAAAAAATATGCAAACAACACACAGTAAAAATTATCCTATAATTACGAATTGTCACCATTCATTATATATTTTAATAACATATAATTATAATATAAAATAGAATTTATTTGTATTAAATTGTCAATCAATGATTGCTTATTAATTATGATATTAAAAAGAAATTTTAATATGGAGCTGCAGGTTTTCTGGCAGTGTATATGCATTTTCACAAAACAAATGCAGATGTAGGGAATGTGTGTACGAATTGGCTCACTTACATGATTCCCTAATTTTATCACGATAGATATAAAATTAAATTAAATTAATTAAAATCAATTATATTAAGTCTTTAAGTCCTACGACGCTGTCTGATTTTTTGGCTGTGTGCCGTAAGGTAATACGGCCAGGTCAACCGGGCCGTCGCACAGTAGAGCCTCTAGAACAAAAGCCGTTGCAAAAATCAAAAAAGTCGATGTCGTCAAAACGATTTTAACCATACTTAATCGACAGAGAATTTCCGAAGGATTAAGAATCTAAAATAAAATTTTTTTTGAAGAAGATAGGAGCATTCAAACTTGAAAAATCTTTCCATATATGCATCATAGGAGAAAAAAATTGGATATTGGTCCACTTTCAGGTAGCATTACTTAAAATTTAGATTACCTATCGTCATGTTCTTTTCTTTCAATGATAGATACATTCATTATCTGTAAAATAAGCTGAAAAAACGCCAGTTGGGTTTGGTCTTGCACAGGTAAATCGCTACCTGCCAGGTGTCCATTTTTTAACTTTTTTCTGGCTAAAGTAGTCTATATCTTCTGAAGCCGATGAAAGCCATCGAGTACACTATAACTACGACTTTTGTGAATATTTTTTGGACCAAAATCAACTTTCATCGGCTGCGTCACGCTGCGTCTGCGGAAATGCAACGGCATAAACCAAAGCAACTCAGGGGTAAAACAAACCAAAATACCAAAAAATCTGGTCTTACTTGAGGGCAAAAACACTTATAAGGGTTTAAAATTTTGAATTTGTTCATGTTTTTTCGTATTGAATGAAAAATCTTTCCTTTACATTGGTTTTTTAATAATACTTATACAAAGAAACAAATAATTTTTTTTTTATGGTCATCCAAAATTTTTTTTTGATAAATTAAAATATTTTTTTTTCATTTGAAATTTTTTTATTTAAGCCTGTTTGGAGGGGGGCGGCTTTAACCTGAGGGAGCACTCGATCATAAAAACACGTAGAACTTTTTAGGGGTTTTGCGCGACGTGCGTCTTTGGTGTTTATTGAAAGTAGAAGACTTAAAAATATCATCGGGGAGCGGATTGGAAGCTCATCAGAGAGAGAGGGAGAGAGAACGGCCGGGACATTGTGAGGCTGCAAGCGGAGTCACACTGCCTCTCGAAAATAAGCGCTTTTTGGCGTGAACATTCTCCCCCCCTTGAGAGGATACGTAGCAAAAATCTCAGGAGACCTAAGCTCTGGCAAGCGTAGGATAACGCTGAGCGCTCGTGGATATGGAGAAGAGTGTGGTGATCCTGTCCACACTTCTGGCATCGGTCGTCACTGCGGCACGATCCTTGGGAATGGTGGTGGGCCAGGCAATTGACGCAGTATTTTTTTTCGATGACTGCCTCGAGCCGTTTCTCTGCGCTATGCCTAAGGAAACGGTGGCACTTCCGAAGAGGATGGTTTCCTTGGCAGATTCGGCATGGGTAGAATAAAATACCTCGGCAACGTCTGCTTTTTATGTCGTCATATGGAACCTAATAATTGGAGGAATTGGGTTCAGTGGTCACCCGCGTGGAGAACGAGGAAATCCTTTGGATAGGTGGAGAACTTTGCGTTGTGGCATCAAGAGGAATCGGAACACTGGAGGAAGAGTTGCTTGGATGCAACAAAGTGTAGCAAGTGTAGCAAGTGGAACAGCTGTGAGCGCTTATGCATTTACGGAGTGGATGACCGCTTGCAAAGCAATTTAAGCACAACCTTCTTTTTTTGATATACGCGATACGATTATATATCGTCATTTGGAGGAAGCGTGGACATATACGCACTGGATGATTCTCGGTCTTATTTGGAATGGATTGCTCCCATAATGAGAGCGTCAGTTTTGGAAGCTTCGTGGAGCACAAATAGACCAGGAGACAATCCCAATTCTCAGTAGACAAGCCGGATATATTTAG
>VNJR01011549.1:0-12163 GCA_008042585.1 Drosophila punjabiensis | reverse complement strand
CAATAAACAGAAAACCGAAAAAAAGAGAAACGACGTCGGCTGTTTAGAGCGAGAGCGAGGATGCATAATTTTTTTCTGTTTTTAGCGCGAGTAGAGCGTAAGGAAAAAAACGGTCAACACTTATTTGCAAGCTATGGATAATACACATTTTTTGTAATATTTTTCATTAGGATAATTTTTTTTATTGTAAAAAAAATTAATCTTAACGGCTCAGACGGTTTTTCGGCACTATTGGAGAGATTTGGATAAAAATCCACATATATTTTTTAACGCTACTTTGGAGGCGGATACGCAATGTTTTGGGAAGCCTCTTATGCATCTGTAATTCATAATCTGTGCTTCACAAGCTGCAGGATGAACAGTGGAGAATACAAAAAAAGTATTGCAGTATCGTCTTCTTTCGTTTTTGAAACAAAATATGAAAGGATATCTTTATTTATGCGATATAATGCATTAATTTACAATAGCAGAATGACCCAGCGCTTTATATGTGGGCAGGAGTGTAGCTTAAGGTCGAAGAATTCACTATCGAAGAAATCCATGTTGAGCCAAGTTTCAACTAGTATAATTACATCGTAGTCACACTGCGATGATGCCAAGTATACAGCATCCGTCTTCGTTTGCATGCCGGATATGTTTTAGAAAAATATTTTCCAGCTGGAGCTACAATTAACGGATGACGAAGGCGGCGCAGATTCATGGTGCGCAGGCCGCGCAGCCGGAGCGTCAATTGTAGAATTGTGTAATACTGGGCGCAGATTATACGAAGCCATTCCAGCGGCTGCCTTAAGCAAAGATATAGATCGAACCTTGATTGTAGCATCCAAACGGCCCGATGTACACAGAAAAGAGCGTGAAACATCAATTAAGGGAGCGATGTAGGAAGAGAGCTGCAAACCATAAACATTGGCGTCAGTCGGCCCAAGTTGTTGCTGAGTGGAGGATCCAAGAAGAGCATTAAGGGAGCATGCCAGTGACGTAGACGAGCTAAGAGCATCGTTCCCACCAGCGCACAGCATCAAACGAAGATCTAACGGCGAACACGAGCACAGATCGTCGTAAAAGTGCACAGCGCACGATGAAAACAACAACTTCAGCAATTGTTGGAGCAATTGGAGCGAAAACATAGCTGCAACGAGCTCGCCTAAGCGGGCGGCGTCAATCTCCAGTCTTTTGTGAATGTCGCATAAAAGGGAAAGCTCAAACTCCGGCTGTTGTTGTTGTTGGAGCATTGGGAGTCGGGCAGTGGGTGACGAGTGCAGGTGAAGAAGGTGGATTCTGCGGGGGCTTTGACATAAGCCAGAGCGCCTGGTAACGAGGAAGGGCTTGCGGGAGATAAGCCGAGAGAACATCGACGCCACCGGCGCCGAACACGGGGTTTTTTGGCAAAGACGTTGGGGTTGAAGATCTTGCAGGTCCAGCCAGCTCGATAATGGTGTCTTCCTTATTAATCCGCTCTCTATGTACAAACCTTTTGACCTTAACTGAGGATGGCCAAAATTTGTCATTAAACACTTCATCATAATACTGAACCGGGACGCTAAGTTTAAAATTTATGAATTTTAGGGCAGCAAAGTCAATATCTTTTTTTACCAATCTGAAGCAAGAAACTGTCTAGCATCCACATTTAGTTTGGAGGCTACATAGCTGGAAACAGTATCAGGATCCGTGGCCGCATTAAACTTGCCAACAAATATTTAATGCTCTGCAAAACTTGAAGATCTTTCGACGCAGGCGCAACTCCAACGACGGTTTTATTTTTGTTGTTGTTGTTGTTCTTTTTTCTTCTATTTTGAACCGTGACAAAATCGTCTCTCCCAGCATTCGATGATCGTGGAGCTAGGCCCTGGACCAGAGATGACGAGGTAGCAGCGGCATATGATTGAGAAGCCGATTGGGAATTGTGAGGCCTAACCGTGAGGTTACTTGCTTGTTGTTTTTCATCACCGTTGTTTGGAAAAGCATCAGCAAATTTAGAATTTAAATTCTGGTACAAGCACTCCATAGTTTTAATTTTGGCATCAAGTTCATCAATTTTTGAGTGGGAATCGATGGCAACAACACAGCCATCGCACTGCCACAAGATATTTGGGTTAATCAAGAGTTTAATAGTCTCAGAGGGCAGATCAACGCAGGCACTATGGAAGGCCCGACGGCAGAGAGAAGCGCAGCGAACAGCCTCAGAGAGGCGAAGTTCGACTGCCGAGATTTCGGTTTTACACAACATAGCGAGAGTAGCACGTCCGAACGCTTTAAAGGCAAATGATGAACTGACATTTAATGTACATCATCAACAACATTCTGCTTACCCAAAGCAGCTTACAGCTACAAAGCCACAGCCTAAGCCAGAACCTATGGATATAGATAAAAGTTTACAGACGAGACAAGTAAATTATATGAACAGACCACGCAATAGATAATACCGACCAATTAACGGAAACTGACCAGACAACAGCCGAATACTAAGCTCAAATTCCAGATTTCAAAAAAGAAACAGAGGAAACCGAATATACTGTCCTTCATTTTTTAGAGTAGAATCCTCTTCATTACCTTACTTTCAATGTAAAATCGGTGATGGAGAGATGATCAAAATTTTAATAGATACCGGCTCTAATAAAAAGTACATTCAACCGCGACTAGTTTTTTAATAGCTTACTGGTTTTTTTAACCAATCAAAAATAATAAATTTTTTTATGTAAGCTCCATAGCCGGAGATGTTCAAATCACACACTACACAATTGACAACCCATTTTAAAAGATACATATGTCAAATTCTTTTTACTACCCTCGTTACAATCTTTTGATGCTATTATAGGAAATGATATACTTCGCGAAATCAACGCTCAAATAAATTTGCAGGAAGGTTACATTTAAATTAAAAACAAACGTAGAATCAAAATAAAACAGAAAGCTTCTCCCGAAGTCAACAAATTGATTTAAATGATACATATGTTAAATTCTTTTTACTACCCTCGTTACAATCTTTCGATGCTATTATAGGAAATGATACACTTCGCGAAATCAACGCTCAAATAAATTTGCAGGAAGGTTACATTTCAATTAAAAACAAACGTAGAATCAAAATAAAACAAAGCTTCTCCCGAAGTCAACAAATTAGATATTCGAATAGAACATACAACAGAAACGCAAAAGGAAAATTTAAAAATTATTTGCTCAAAAGTTCCTAACTTATTTGGCGACCCAGATGAGAAACTGATATATACTACAAAAGTAGAAGCCACTATAAGAAGTACGAACGAAAGTCCAATATACTCGACTCACTACCCATACCCAGAAGCTCTTAGGCCAGAAGTTGAGAAGCAAATACAAGAGCTACTCGAAAACGGCGTAATTAGACGTTCAAGATCCCCGTAAAATTCTCCAATATGGATTGTACCGAAAAAAATTGATGCCTCCGGACAGATAAAGCATGGAACGGTAATCGACTATAGGAAGCTTAACTTGGTCACAATTCGAGACAGATACCCTATACCAGACATTAACAATGTACTGGCACAGTTAGGACAAAATAAATTTTTTTGCTGTCTTAGACCTTAAAATTAGATTTCACTAAATCCCACTCAGACAATCAGACATAGAAAAAACTGCATTTTCAGTAAATCAGGGTAAATATGAGTTTACCAGACTCCCGTTTGGACTCGAAAATGCCCCTTCTATTTTCCAACGAGCGCTAGATGACATTCTTAGAGATCATATAGGAGTTAGGTGTTTCGTCTACAATGATGACATTATTATCTTCAGTAAATCATCTAAATGACATAGAAATTATATTCAAAATTCTTGAAGACGCAAACGTGAGAATTCAGTTAGATAAATGCAAATTTTTTAAGAAAGAAGTTGAATTTTTAGGATTTTTAGTAGCAGATACCGGAATCAAGAAAAACCCGGAAAAGGTGAGGGAACTCTGAATGAACTTGACAAAGACGCAAGGGAAGCATTTAAAAAATTAAAACAAACCCTCGCCTCCGAGGAGGTAATGTTATCATATCCAGATTACAATAAAGAATTTCGATTAACTACTAATGCCTCAGACTATGCTATTGGCGCCGTATTGGCCCAAGAAGACAAACCTATAATTTTGATTTCTAAAACTCCAAGTAAAGCAGAAGAAAGCTATGCTGTTAACAAAAAGGAAATGCTAGCTGTAATCTGGTCAATTCAGACTCTTAGAAATTTTCTGTACGGTCCGACCAAAGTGAAAACATTCACAGACCATGAATCTCACACACCCAACTAACCCGAAAAGCCGTAACGATCAGATGAAGAGATGGAAAGCTATTCTAAAGGAGTACAACCATGAACTGATCCACAAACCCGGCAAGGCAAACGTTGTTGCCGATGCTCTGAGTAGACCTTCCATTCAAACGTGAGGGGAAGTAAACATATTAACAGGCATTATTCAAAGCAGCTCTAGTTCTCCTGAAAGACTAATACCAATGGCAGAAGAACCAGTAAATGTTTTTAAAAATTAAATTCTATTATATTTAGGAAAGACACCCTCCTTAAAATTCGAACTTGTTTTTCCCACATACCATAGACACATTATTACAGAGCCAATAGATAGACTCAACCCGTCTGTCATTAACGGTATTCATACAGACGAGAAATTTTTTCAACTTCAGGAAATCTACCCACTTTTCACAAATTATAAAACCAGATTCTCAAGCAGCAGTTAGGGACTTAAAAGACGAAACTGATCAGGAAAATGCAATTATAACAGAGCATAGAAGAATAAGAAGAAATAGCAATAAAAACAAACAACAATTACTAAACAAAGTTTACTTTCCTCGGATGAGGGCTAAAATAATACAAATTGTAAAAGAATGCCAAATCTGTAAAGAACAGAAATACGAAAGACACCCCAACAAGCCAGAGTTACAAAAAAACACCAATACCACAATATATATATCAAATTATTCCGGTCGATTTTTACCTTACTTGCAAAAAAGTTGTTTTGACTGCAATAGACAAATTTTCAAAATTTGCACAAGCTAGGATAGTCAAACCTCGAGCAACTCAGGACATAAAGGAACCTTTAAAAGAATTATTAATCAATTTTTGTATCCCAGAAATGGTAGTCATAGATCCTCCACTCAACCACTAACAGAAAACCAGAAAACCACTCAACCCTAGACTACAAAAAACAAATCACAGAGAAAATTACGAACACTCAGGAAAAAGACCTAACATACCATAACAAAAAAAGAGATCAAATAAAAGCAAGAAAGGAAGCTAACATCGGCACGCCGAAGTTGGTATACCCTTGCAGATTCCAATTGTATAAATTATAATCTATCCCAATATAATATAATATGAACTACTTTCTTATCCATACAATTTTTACAGTTTTGCATTTTTGTTACATATTTTTTAAATTTTTACATGTAAAGTAAAATGTATTTTACATCCATGTTTACCGATCGTTTGTATGGCAGCTATATGATATAGTCCTCCGATTCTGAAACAATATAGAAAGCTCATCACCGAGAGTTGATCAAGATATGTTAAAAAAAAACAGTGAAGTTATAATTTTTTTTCAACAAATTTACGGATCGGTTGTATAGCAGCTATATGATTTAATTGACCGATCTGGCTCGTTCCGACATATGTACGAGTGAGAGTATATAGAAGACTATTTGAAAAGTTTCATTCAGATAGCTTTAAAGCTGAGGGACTGGAAACGGACAGACGGACATGGCTAGATCGACTCGGCTGTTGATGCTGATCAAGAATATATATACCTTTTAGGGTCGGAGATGACTCCTTCGCTGCGTTGCGTTGAAATCGTAAAGGAAGACAGAAATACCATAGTACTAACAGAGAGTGGAAGAATTATTTACAAACAGCTTATTCGAAATTAAATCATATTTACAGAACCTTTTTTGCCGTGTGCGCTGCTGACGTTCAAATAACTGACTACACGAAATCGAATATTGTGACTTTAGTTACCGGACTGGCTAAGGTTCAAACGGTAACCTTCAGATTAATTCATGTTATTGACATAGAAGAATACGAAAAAACTCTTGAAAAAATTAATTGCACTGCTATCTATCAACTAAAGACATACGACCAATATTGCCATTTATAACTGAAGAGATAAGAATTACAAAAAAATTTAATTAATAACCTTAAGATTAGGAGTAAAAGGAAAAGACATCGAATTGTTAGGCAGCGCCTGGAAGTGGTTAGCTGGATCCCCCGACAGTAGAGATTTCGAAAAGTTCAAGAAAAGATAAACTCAGCATTAACCAACAACAACAATCATGTTATTCTAAACAGACTCATCGTAGAAAAATAAACAATATCACCCAAGCCAATACAAATTTAACAAATAGCTTGAAATACGGAGGAAACCCTCAAAGAGACACTAGCACAACATTAATGTTTCAAATTAAAATGCTTAAAGAAAAAATCGTTAACCTAAACCAGTAGTAGTAAACACAGATATTAGGAGATGAAGAGGTAAATGAAGTTATAAAAACTTTAGATCAAGACCAGTTACCATACACTAATTTTGAAGGCATGAAAATAGCAGAAGTAAGCATAGCAAGCAATGGGCCAACACTTATTTACATTATTAAAATTCCTATAACCGACACTAAACTTTGTGAAGAACTTTTAATCAAACCAGTAAAAAGTGGTCGATATGTTAACAAAATTCAAATCGAAAATGTAATCAAATGTAAAGGAAAACTTTTTGCAAAAATTTCAAAATGTAATAATTATAATAAGATAACCATTTGTAAACATAAAAAATATGATAGACATAAGTAATTCCTCTTGCCTACCAAATTTATTAAAAAGTCGCCCTGCCACCTGCACTCAAATCAACAACCAACTCAGTCCAATTATTGATGAACTCGCACCTGGTGTAATTCTACTTAATAAATTATCCGGCAAAGTAGAAATAAGCGGGACATCCACAAGTCTCAACGAAACCTTCATTATTAACTTCCTAAATTCTACAATTAATATTGATGGACAGACCTTCACCAACAAAGACACGGTGCACTATCACCCGATGCAGCGTCTGATCCACTTCCCGCTGCAGCAAAGACAACGGCAAAGCTCCGACGCACAGTAGCACCTCTAGATAAATGCAAAAATCAAAAAAGTCGATGTCGCAAAAAAGATTTTAACCATACTTAATCGACAGAGAATTTCCCAAGGATCAAGAATTTACAATAAAATCAATTTTTTTTTAGAAGATATGAGCATTTAAAGTTGAAAAATATTTCAATTTTTGCATCATGGGAGAAAACAATTGAAAATTTGTCAACTTTCAGGTAGCATTACTCAAAATGTATATTACCTATCGTCATGTTTTCTTTCTTTAAATGATAGATACATTCATTGTCTGTAAACTAAGCTGAAAAAAACGGCAGTTGTGTTTGGGCTTGCACAGGTAAATCGCTACCTGTCAGGTGTCCATTTTTTTTCACTTTTTTTTTGGCTAAAGTAGTCTATATCTTTTGAAGCCGATGAAAGCCACCGAGTACACTATAACTTCGACTTTTGTGGATATTTTTTGGACCAAAATCACCTTTTATCGCCTGCGTCTCGCTGCGTCTGCGGAAATGCAACGGCATAAACCAAAGCAACTTAGGGGTAAAATATACCAAAATAAAAATTACTTAAGCGCAAAAACGCTTAATAGGGTTAAAAATTTGAATTTGTTCATGTTTTTTGTATTGAATGAAAAATCTTTACTTTACATTGATTTTTTAATAATGCTATTACAAAAAAGACAAAGAAATTTTTTTTATGGTCAGCCAAAAATATTTTTTTTGATAAATTAAAATATTTTTTTTTTTCATTCGAAATATTTTTATTTAAGCAAATACATAAAAATAAAGATAAAAAATTAAATAAAAAATATTTTTAAAAAATTTTCTTCATAGAAAAGAAATCGATTTTTTCCACTTTAATAGCCTATAAAAAGGCGAATGGGTGGGCGTGGCACATTATCCAATACATATGTAAATTTTACAACAATTACCTGGCAGTTGCCCTTTAAATTATTTGAATATCTTATTCGGTTCAAAAGTTATGATTTTTGCAACGTAAAATTAGAAAAGGCGCTACTGTGCGACGCTGGCAGAGGCAGCGACAAAGTTATTGGGTATAAATATGGCAATTTTTAAACCCTTGCAGGGTATTATAATTTCAGTCAGAAGTTTGCAACGCAGTGAAGGAGGCATTTCCGACCCTATAAAGTATATATACTCCTGATCAGCATCAACAGCCGATTCGATCTAGCCATTTCCGTGAGTCTCTCGGTTTTGTGTGTTTGAATGTTATCCGCGCAAGTTAGAGTGTTGTAAAACGTTGACTTTCGATGTTTATTGTTACGTGTGTGACGGGCAAGGGTTAGGGAGCACACGGTCCGATGACAGAGCTAGTTGGAGCCAGCCCAAGATGTCACGCAGGTCCTTCTAGGGATAAAACAAGAGTTAGTTTTCTGGTATTGCTCCAGATTTTAAAGCTAAAACCGTACATGCTATTGGTCCTTCTCGTAATGGGTTTACCTCGTATCGTATTTATCGTGCAATGTTGTTAAAGGCGACGTTTAATCTATGTTGGGAGGCAGCATCACAGTTCAAAAAGATTTCAATCCCATAGCTTAGGGAAGGTATAAGGTACACCTTTGTCCTGCCGACAGGTATTTTTGCGTCATATTGAGCTGTCTAAGTAGGCCGTAAAGATTTCCAGATGCCTTTATAACATGTGCGCTCCATGATAGGTTATTGCTCATAGTTATACCTAGGTTTACAACTTGCTTAACATATTCAATACCGGCGTTATTAATGGATAGCCTTGGAAGATTTAGAATACTTGACGATCTTTTACTGACAATTAATCATTTACCCTTTGCCGGACTAGGTAAAAGCCCATTCCTGATTGCCCACTTCTGCATTCTGCCAAATACATATGACGAAATTAATTGAACAGCGGTGTGCGTAAATGAGAAGAATTTCGAAAGCTTCGTATATAAAATTTCGTGGTTTACCGTGTCAAACGCCCAACTAAAATCCAAAAGAGCTAAAAAAAGTCAAATTTTTGCTATCATGGTTTTTTTTTCTGTTTTAATTAGTTTATTATACAAATTAGGTTTTCAAGTTTATTGATAGAATAGTTTATCCAAAAGTGTATCAGCTATATCACGTTGAATACTTTGTCTAATCAAATAAGCCAATTTGTGAGCATACATACAACAAGCAGGAATTCGTACAGTGCCGGGCCACTTGTAATATAAACAAGAAAGGAAGCTAACTTCGGCACCCTTGAGTTTGTATACCCTTGCTGATTCCAATGTTTCAAATTATAATCTATCCCTATCTTATATAATATAAATAGCTTTCATATTCATTTCATTTTACAGTTTCATTTTTTTTACATATTTTACATGTAAAGTAAAATGTAATTTTCCTGCACATTTACAGATCCTTTGTAGGTTTTATAAAAATTACAACAACATTTTTAAGTAATATGAAATGCTTGCATTTTACAGTAGAAGAAGTTATGTTAAGAACTAACAAAGTTATAATTTTTTTTTCCTAAAAACCTCCGGACCGTTCCTACGGCAGCTATATGATATTGTAGTCCGATTTTAATACCCTTGCAGGGTATTATAATTTCAGTCAGAAGTTTGCAACGCAGTAAAGGAAGCATTTCCGAACCTATAAAGTATTTATATTCTTGATCAGCATCAACAGCCGAGTCGACCTAGCCATATCCGTCTGTCCGTTTGTTTTTACGCAAATTAGATTCTCAATTTTGAAGCTATATAAATGAAACTTTGCAATTGGTCTTCTATATACTCTCACTCGTACACAAGTCGGAACGGACCAGATCGGACGACTATATCATATAGCTGCCATACAAAAGATACGTAAATTTGTTGAAAAAAAAAATTATAAATAACATTACTTGCCGACATAGAATCTCTAGGAGTAAAAATTGTAAATTCTGTGATTCCAACCCATTGCACTAGTACTAGTTGTAGCGTTTGTTGACGATAATGATAAGATTCTCCTTCGATTTGGTTATCGCTGTGCAGAATTTCTCAAAACATGACCTCATTTTCTTGACGTACAACGTTCAAATTGACCGCACTGAGCAAACCTTTAAATATAAAAACTTCAGGAATTTCCACTCGGAAGTGGATTTGTTAACATTTTTGGATTTCCCTTTAACATATGCGAATTGCCCTGGTTGATTGAAGGATTTTTTATGAAATTTCTTTTTGGTCCCTTTTGTTCCCAAAAAAAAAAAATCAGCTAGTTGTCACAGTTTTGCTAATTAGGGCTGATCAAATTTTGGCCTGCTCTAGTTTCCAACCTAAGAACGTTAATGGGGTACAGATTGATTGCAGAAAATCAAAGGTACAAACATTCTTGGCCGTAAAAGCTAAATTTTTAATATTCGAAATCGCAATTATCTGTTTTTGGAGGCATTGCTAAAAATTATCGACATGAAGACTTGGAAAACTCATGCAGATGTCAGCTGATTTGCCCGCACTGATTTAAAGATTGTTACCCTAATATTTAACCAAAATGTTTTTGCATTTCTTAGCAGTAAAAGAATTAAGGAGACGACAGTTATTAAGTGTTTGACGTAACAAGCAACACTTAAAAAAACATTGCTAGTTGTTCATTCAAGATGAACGGCACCACCAGCTCCATCAGCTCCTCCAGCTCCACCAAAAATATCTTACCACCTGAAGTGACAGAGGCCGATCTTCAGGCCCTTCTCAGGGACATCGAAATGGACCCGCTGATGGAGGCGTTTATGACATCCAAGGTCAAACGCAAGCTTAGCTCTGATAAGCTGCCCATCAACATGGCCTTTGATATCTTCTCGGCGAAGAGGATCAAGTCGGGCAAGTTCGCTACCAAAATTATGGTCGAACTTGCCAATTTCATCGTCTACCTCCCGGATACAATAAGTTACATAGACGACAGTCTATTTCACCTCTTTTCAGAGGGTTTGTACTACCTCATAAAACATGAGGATGGCAAATTCTATTTTAATGTAAAAAATAATAAATAAAAAGAAATAAATAAAATAAATATTAAAATTAAATAAATTTTTTATTGGGTAAAGGGACTTGGGACTTTTTTTTCAGCCTTTCTTTTCAGGATTAAAAATAAATAAATAAAATAAATAAAAATAATTAAAAAAAAAAAAAAAAAAAACATAAATTTTTTGATTGGGTGAAGGGACTTGTGGAATTCTTTTTCAGTTTTAGTTTTCAGATTAGTGAACAGATCACGTCTGTTTATTAGATCACGTCTGTTTATCAGATCAGGTCTGATTATCAGACCTGTTAAACCTGATCAGGTCTGATTATCAGACCTGTTAAACCTGATCAGGTCTGATTATCAGACCTGTTAAACCTGATCAGGTCTGATTATCAGACCTGTTAAACCTGATCAGTAAACCGTGTCCTATCCAATTCACATCCATTCAACTCATATCTTATCTCGTCCAGAAATTAGGCCATGCAATTATTTTTAAGCAAACCGCTAACAGCATTTGTGCTGCTTGCTCCCGAATTCGTATCAATAATTCTGCTAAGTGTTCCTTCAAAGTGGAGAAAGCTTTCGCATGGCAGGAGAAGAAGCTCTTGACTTTCTACACAGATTCTTATTTCATCATTCGCCTTGAAGCTTTGTTGATACGGATAATATGAATGATATTTTTCTTAATAATACTTTCATCATTAACAGGTTTTTCCTGAACATAAAAGATGTCATTCATTTGAATATTAGTTGTTAAACTTTATTTAATATTAAATCCCAAAGATTTTAAAAACAATTTATTTTTTAATGTTAGAGCAGGGCGTTGATGTGAAGGATCTCGAGATGATGTTGATAATGGTCTTGATGCTTTCACCTCGAATTTAGATTTGATAATGTTATCAAAGGAGTGATGTGCCGTCTTTTTATTGTAAATAATCATTCTGCTGGTCGTAAGTGAAGTCGAATTGATACAGTTTCTCCCCGCAAATTAACCAAATCTCCGTTCTGATCAGTTATTCGTATTTCGAGTGTGCTTATTTCTCTGGTGTTGACAGGCAAGTAAATCAAGTTTCTGGGAGTAATACTCATTTTATACCCAGGAGGAACGTTGATTCCAA
>VNJR01011547.1:0-15057 GCA_008042585.1 Drosophila punjabiensis | reverse complement strand
CAGCGGGAGCAGCATAAGCCAGGGGAGAACTGTATGCCAGGGGAGCGGTGTAGGCCAGAGGAGCACCCAGAAGTCCTGGCTTGGCAGCAGCGCAGGCAACGAGAGCAAGGACAATGACGGCCTGTGAAACAGAAGTTGGGATTAATCAAGCTCCATAAGATTTCTCGCCCAAAGATCTTACAGATTTGAACATATTGGCGGAATTTGTTTGCTTTGCTTCTATGGAAGGCTGGTAACTGTTTGATGTCCCACTGCTCTGACTCGAGCTTATTTATACCCAAAAACCGTCTTCAGACGTGACGCATTCAGTTCATTAAAATGCTCGATCGGTATCCCGTTACCATTTGCACTTTACCATTGTTTATGTGGATTCCCACTGCTGAATGTGGAATAACTGCTGGTGGCCACTGAATTTGTTACCTTGAGGTCGAATCTCGTCTGGATAATGGTGTATAAATAGCCCAATGGAAGGTGTAAAACGACATCAGACAAGTTCAAGTCTCCGAGCTGCAAGCACCAAAACAATCCTACCAACAAAATGTTCAAATCCGTGAGTTTTGGCTTTGTAGAGTCTGGATAACGTGATCTAACGCATTTCCCTCCACAGGCTGTTGTCATCCTGGCCATCGTTGCCTGCGCTGCTGCCAAGCCAGGACTTCTGGGTGCTCCTCTGGCCTACACCGCTCCCCTGGCGTACGCTGCTCCCGCTGCTGTGATTGCTGCACCTGCTCCTGTGGTGACTGCAACCAGCAGTCAGGTGATCGCCAGGAACTACAACGGAATCGCAGCTGCCCCCGTTATTGCTCCCGTGGCAACTCCGTTGGCTGCTCCCGTCATTGCCAAGTATGCCGCTGCTCCCTTGGCGGCACCTATTGCTGCTCCTCTGAGTGCTCCCGTTGTTGCCAAGTATGCTGCTGCCCATCTTGCCGCTCCCCTGGCATACTCTTCCCCTCTGGCGTACAGCTCCCCTCTTAGCTACGCCGCTGTTCCTTCCCCCCTGCTCGTCTAAATAAAAGAACTGTGATCAAATTAGACCAATAAATAAAACTATTTTGTAAAAAAGTTCTTTGGTTTTTTATGTGTGTGTACTAAAATTTATATTTACACATATAAGGAAAAACAAGAAAGGAAGCTAACTACGGCACGCCGAAGTTTGTATACGCTTGCAGGTTGCAATTGGATCAATTATAATCTATCGCTATCTAATAAAATTTGAATTACTTTCATATTCATTATATTTTTACAGTTTTTAAATATTTTAAATTTTTTCATGTGATCTAAAATGTAATTTTCCTCCACATTTACCGGTCGTTTGTATGGCAGCTATATGATATAGTCGTCCGATTTTTATGATATTAAAAGCGAAATTCTTAAATAACAATACATAAAGCTTATAATCGAGAGTTAATCAAGATCAAGATATGTTAAAAACAGTAAAGTTATTGTTTTTTTTCTACAAATTTTTGGATTGCTTGTATGGCAGCTATATGATATAGTAAGCTCGTTACGACCCTTGCAGGGTATTTTAATTGCAGTCAGAAGTTTGGAGCGCAGTGAAGGAGTCATCTCCGACCCTATAAAGTATATTTATTCATGATCAGCATCAACAGCCGAGTCGATCTAGCCATGTTCGTCTGTCCGTTTCCACGCAAACTAGTCCCTCAGTTTTGAAACTATCTGAATGAAACCTGATAGATAGTCTTCTATATACTCTCACTCGTATTTATGTCAAAACGAACCGGATCGGTCAACAATATCATATAGCTGCCATACAAACGATCCCTAAATTTGTTGAAAAAAAATTATAACTTCACTGTTTTTTAAAATATCTTGATCAAATCTCGGAGACAAGTTTTATATATTGTTTCAAATTTTTGAATTTAATTTTATAAAAATCGGACTACCATATCATATAGCTGGCATAGGAACGGTCGAAGAATTCTTAGAAAACAAGAAAGGAAGCTAACTTCGGTACGCCGAAGTTGGTATACCCTTGCAGATTCCAATTGTATAAACTATATAATATAATATGAACTACTTTAATATACATACAATTTTTACAGTTTTACATTTTTTCACATTTTTACATGTAAAGTAGAATTTAATTTTTCTCCACGTTTACCTATCGTTTGTATGGCAGCTATATGATATAGTCGTCCGATTCTTATGAAATTTACAACAAAATTCTGGAATAATATGAAATACTAGTATCTCAAAGTAGAAGAAATTATGTTGAAAACTGACAAAATTATAATTTTTTTTCTAAAAATTTGCCGACCGTTCCTATGGCAGCTATATGATATAGTAGTCCGATTTTTATAAAATTTAATCTTAAAATCCATAATAATATAAATAGCTTATATTCGAGAGTTGAGCACGATATGTTGAAAAATAGTGAAGTTATAATTTTTTTTCAACAAATTTACGGATCGGTTGTATGGCAGCTATATGATATAGTTGACCGATCCGGCTCGTTCCGACATATATACGAGTGAGAGTATATAGAAGACTATCTGCAAAGTTTCATTCAGATAGCTTTAAAACTGAGAGACTAGTTTGCGTATAATCGGACAGACGGACAGACGGACGGACAGACGGCCATGGCTAGATCGACTCGGCTATTGATGCTGATCAAGAAAATATATACTTCTTCTACTTTGAGATACAAGTATTTCAAATTTTTTCAGAATTTTTTTGTAAATTTCATAAGAATCGGAAGACTATATCATTTACCAGCCATACAAACGATCGGTAAATGTGGAGGTAAATTACATTTTACCTTTAATGTAAAAATTAAAAAAAAAAATGTAAAAAATTTAAAAATTTTATGAATATAAAAGTAATTCATATTATATTATATTGGGATAGATTATAATTGATACAATTGGAATCAGCAAGGGTATAAAAACTTCGGCGTGCCGAAGTTAGCTTCCTTTCTCGTTTTGACTAACGCAAGATATTCATTTTACAGCTCTAGTAATGAATTGGAAAAATACATAATTAATAACTGCAAACCAGAAGATAAATGCAAGACAAAGCTAAAAGATAAATCTGCTCGAGGTAAATAGTAAGCCAACATTTTAAACTTTCACTAGGCAGGCGATTTTGTTTTTAAATAGTTGTCAAAAATCTATTTTTTTTGAGGTTCTTAAAAAGAACGCTGAATATGGCAGCGGTATTTCGAATAATTTCCATTTAAAAAATTTGGACTACAGATCGCGCAAGACGAAGGATGAGAATCTCTGCTTTACTTCATCAGCCTTAGTGCTATATTTACTTAGGCTAAGCCTGTCCTGATCCCCGTTCGAAGGACCTCTGTCGCTCCAAAGTAACTGCCTTTTGAGTGGCTGATTTTACTGTAGGTGGACACCTATTGGTATAGTAAAAGAACGAGAAACTACCTATCCCCCTTTAGTATACGAACAGCGAACCATTACTACATGAGTACTTGACTAACCCTAAGGTAAAGGAACGCCGCACCACCTCGCACATGGGTATTCCCTCGACTGACCCTGGCTAAACTCGATCTCGGGTACTTCCTTAACCCTTTAGTATATATAAACAACCCTCACCGAAAAGATAAAAGTTGTGAAATTTGTGCCCTTTGTTAAGTTATAGCGCTAAGAAGGAATTCTCATCAGTGCAGAAACCACGTCTTTTCAACTGGTTTCAACAAGATCTTTCGAAAACGGCTTAATCAATTGTTGTAAATGTTGTAAATGTTCAGCATACAGGCGGATATCGAATGAACTATAATATTTTGAATAGACCTTTGCAAAATAAGCAAAAATAAACAAAAAAAAATAAATAAAAACCATGAATGTTTTGAAAAATTAACTTCGAAGTGGCGCTAATTTGTTTACTTGTTTAATACTTTCAAACTACCCTAGTTTATGAGATGTCCGTTTCTATTCAGGCTATAATGACTTTGAAATATTGGAAATTGGCCCACCCATTACAGTACCTTTTTTCCAGTGTAGTACTTCAAGACCATTTTGACATTATTTCTGCTTTAAAACAATGTCCAAATTTAACTTATACTTTATTTAATATCTGGTAACAATTCAAATTCCTGAGTCTTAGCCCCTCAAATAGTTTTCACCCTTTAACAAAAACGGTATACAATTTTGCAATACAACTAGCAAGGTTGCATATTTAAAATACAACAAAGGGAATAACTCACGTACATAAATTTTTATAGTTCCATTATTTTATTCATCTATTTGATAACAATTCTTTTATTTAGACGAGCAGGGAGGAAGGAACAGCGGCGTAGCTAAGAGGGGAGCTGTACGCCAGAGGGGAAGCGTATGCCAGGGGAGCGGCAAGAGGGGCAGCAGCATACTTGGCAACAACGGGAGCACTCAGAGGAGCAGCAATAGGTGCCGCCAAGGGAGCAGCGGCATACTTGGCAATGACGGGAGCAGCCAACGGAGTTGCCACGGGAGCGATCACGGGGGCAGCTGCGATTCCATTGTAGTTCCTGGCGATCACCTGACTGCTGGTTGCAGTCACCACAGGAGCAGGTGCAGCAATCACAGCAGCGGGAGCAGCGTACGCCAGGGTAGCGGTGTAGGCCAGAGGAGCTCCCAGAAGACCTGGCTTGGCAGCAGCGCAGGCAACGATGGCCAGGATGACAACAGCCTGCGGAAGGAAATTCGTTAGATCACTTTATCCAGACTCTACAAAGCCAAAACTCACGGATTTGAACATTTTGTTGGTAGGATTGTTTTGGTGTTTGCAGCTCGGAGACTTGAACTTGTCTGATGTCGTTTTACACCTTCCATTGGACTATTTATACACCATTATCCAGACGAGATTCGACCTCAAGGTAACAAATTCAGTGGCCACCAGCAGTTATTCCACATTCAGCAGTGGGAATCCACATAAACAATGGTAAAGTGCAAATGGTAACGGGATACCGATCGAGCATTTCAATGAACTGAATGCGTCACGGCTGAAGACGGTTTTTGGGTATAAATAAGCTCGAGTCGGAGCAGTGGGACATCAAACAGTTACTAGCCTTCCATAGAAGCAAAACAAACAAATTCCGCCAATATGTTCAAATCTGTAAGATCTTTGGGCAAGGAATCTTAAGAAGTTTGATTAATCCCACTTTCTGTTTCACAGGCCGTCATTGTCCTTGCTCTCGTTGCCTGCGCTGCTGCCAAGCCAGGACTTCTGGGTGCTCCTCTTGCCTACACCGCTCCCCTGGCATACAGTTCTCCCCTGGCTTATGCTGCTCCCGCTGCTGTTGTGGCCGCTCCTGCTCCTCTGGTGACTGCCACCAGCAGTCAGGTGATCGCCAGGAACTACAACGGAATCGCAGCTGCCCCCGTTATTGCTCCCGTGGCAACACCGCTGGCTGCTCCCGTGATTGCCAAGTACGCCGCTGCTCCCTTGGCTGCTCCTTTGGCCTACACATCTCCGCTGGCATACAATGCACTGCCAGCTGGTGGTCCCGTTCTTATCTAAGAACTATCAATAAATAATTAATATTAAAACAAAATACATTTTTTACTACTTTCGGTGGGAGAAAACGCTTCGAACTAATGGAGTCGTTTTAATTGAATTTGCAACTGAATGCGGGTAGTGGCCATAAGCTACATCAATCTGTCCAGTACTCCACTACCTCAATTTGAATGCAACTCACGTAGCCGCTGGACAAGCTATTGGCTGCCGCGGACAGTTGCTGGATGCGTGACATTTAAGAGTAACCAAAATGGTTTGTTTTGAAGTTTGAATTGTCGGTAAAAATACGAAACTGTGTCAAGGTTGCAAGGCCATCGAGGTAAATGAACTCTTCACTCTCTAAACGAATCATAGAATTCAGTTTAAGACAGATGTATTGAATTGCTTTATTCGTCTTATTTTGGATACCATTTATTTATTTTGCTATATAGATATGTATGTACATATATAATAAATTAATTACCTTTGAAGTTTACTAAGCTTTATCTTAAAATAGTTTTCACCTTTAACCTTTTTTGTTTAAAGATCTACCAAATATTCTGTGCCATAAGAAAGCTCTTGTTTAATTTGCCTAGAAAAAAAATGCGCTCTCAGGATTCGATTTATTTTACGGCGGATTCGAAAGCGAACGTGACGGACGTCGCACAAAATTAGTATTCGGTGTGTGCAGCTTGCCAACTAACTGTTATATGCGTAGATCCACGGCAAATGCTTAAATGAAGCTGAAAGTGAAGCTAAATCAAGGTTTCCTATATTTATTTTAGAATTATTTGAAGTGAGCCAATGGAATTTAAGGCATATGACCTATTGATGAAATTAAATTAATGTATAAACCTTATTTGAAGAACAAAATACAGTGACGCCTGTAACAAGTTTGTATAACGTAAAGCTAAATATGTAAAGTAACACAACTCAAAATGGGTAAGGTATTCTTATGAACCCTGTAAAAAATTAAATTGTAATTGTTAAAAATACTTTAAGAAAATTATACATTTGTTATTTTTGAACATACTTACATCTACTGAAAGTATACGCTATTTTATAATATTAAAGTTTATTTGTTGATGCGATTTAATTTACGAAATAGCGAAAAATTATTGTGGGTTCCACTCAACCCATGTGTCCTGAGTTTCTGGTATTCACTTGAAACCGACGTAACATGTTACTTGAAACTTTGTAAGACCTCTAACAATATAAACATTATTATTATGCCAGCTATTACAAATTAAATTTTTCAATTTTCTCAAAGGAGGTCAAGCCTTGCCAGTGAGAAACGTAACTACTGGACATAAAAATCCAAAAATGAACACCGAAACTGTTCCCCTTGCAATTGTTTACTTTCACTGTCAATTAGCCAATTAGCCGTTCCTTAATTCTCTAAACAAATAGCAGAGGTCAGTCAACCGCAACCCTGCAAGCCGTGCAACCTTGACCCGAATGGCCAAAACAATAAATGTTGTAATGTCACCGCCCAGCGGAGGAGTTCCCAAAATCAGTCGTGTGCGTTCATGTGTGCTTTCTACTGCCGGCCAAAGTCGGCACGTGCTCAAAATGCTTAATTGGCCGAGTGCCTGGGACTAGTCCACTCATGCTCGTATTCTGTGGATGCCAACAGGTTCGCCCTGGAAATGCCTCTGGCCAGACACAAAGGATTCCGTTTGTGTGTTGCAAATGCTCACTTGAATTATTGTTATCTCTATTTTTGAAACATTCCTTGCAGGCGAAAATAAATTTCCAGCAAGAGCTGCGGTCAGAGGTCAAGCCACGTGTCCAGTTCGAAGGTCTGGCCCACAACATATTAGCCAACTTGGTTTTTTATATTGCTCCCCATCAACCAAATGGGGTATTTTACGTCTGATAGCGAAACTGCAGTCCACACCTATGTCTGTACAATTAGCCAGCCTGTGCAATTGGCTGCCCTTCGGGTTTTGTGCTGGCCCTCGAAGACCTCAAGCCCGAAGAGCTACCAACTAATATTTCTCGACACTTATAATGGGCCAACGGCCGCCGTGCCTTCGGAATATTAAGTGGCCGCCGCGGTGGCCACTCAGCGGTATAAATATGCCAGTTGCCGCCTTCGCTTGTCATCAGTCAGCTCTTTGCTTTCGAACCAACTGAAGCACAGCTTTAAATCAAACGCAAAAAACCTTCATCATGTTCAAATACGTTAGTTTCTCACTCGGATGGTTAGTTTCTTCCGAGGATTTAATTTAATTTTTGTAATTTTTCCTGTAGGCCGTCCTCATCTGCGCCGTGATTGCCTCTGTCGCTGGTAAGCCAGGACTGCTCCATGCTCCTCTGGCTGCTCCCTTGGCTGCGCTTCCTCCGCCGCTGATTGCTGCTCCTGCTCCCGTTGTCACGGCCGCCAGCAACCAGGTGGTTGCCCGGACATTCAATGGCATTGCAGCTGCCCCGGTTATTGCTCCCGTTCCAGTTCCTGTGGCTCCGGCCCCACTTCCCATCGTGCGGGCTGTGGCTCCTGCTCCGGTCCTGAGGACCTTGGCTGCTCCCTTCGCTGCTCCTTTGGCAGCTCCAGTTCCCGCTGCCTTTGCCGCTCCTTTGGCTGCACCGCTGGCTCCAGCCCCCATCTTAAAGACAGTGGCTCCTGTGGCCGCTCCACTCGCAGCTCCCGTTGCCACCCCCTTCGTTGCTCCTTACGCCCATCCTTATGCTGCTCCGGTTTTGGCCAAGTACGCTGCTCCGTTGGCCTATGCTCCGGCCCCGTTGGGATATTCCGCGCCCGCCTTGTGGTGAAACAGCACATATACATTCGGAAGCCCCAGGGATTAAGTAACCGATTGTGTGTTCAATGACTGATAGTCCTTAATAAAAATCGTTTAAATTGGTAAAGAAAAAATTGGCCTTATTGTTTGTTCACCATATGGGACTTTCAGGGAAAGAGTATATATGGCTTAGGTGAATAATCTAATGTAAAGATTTACATTGTTGTTTTTTTTAGATGGTTCGGACTTTTGATAGACAAACAATATTCGAATAAAATAGTTATCGAATTTTCATTTCAGTTTGGTTGACTTTAGTTTTATTTTTTATCTCGAGGTTAAACTAGAAATTTAGAAAGGCAGGGACTGCGAAGAAATTATAATGGCCTGAAATTGCAATTGCATTTTTAATTAAATTTCTTGTTAAACATTTTTGAGTAGGTACGTTTATTGAATTTGTAGAGTATTAAACTATCGCCATTTTCGTGTGCCTTGGGTTCTCAATCACCTTTTTCGTTCAGTTTGCTCTGTACTCCGTTTGTCCCCTCTGTGGAAAAGGGGGAACCATGTAGAGTCAATCGCTCGTGTCGCTTCGCCGCCTTTTATTCAGGTCATTTGTGTTTCATTGTCCCACATTGGCTTGGTCTTCGCTTCTAAGAATTATGGCACAGGATGTGTGTGGTTTTTTCGGGGACAAAGCGGTGGCTGGGTGCTGGAGAGGGGTTGGGTTGTTTTATTTGCCATCCATTTGGCACCTGACTAACAATGCCAGAAGCGAGGCGCAATGAATGACCAATAAATGTTTAAATTGTGTTCGTTTTTCACTGCCTTTCGATTTTTTTAAAGCCCAGAAAATAGTGTTGATGTAGTGGCTTAAAGCTGAAGTTTGCCCGCAAACAGCGCAACAACAGAAAAAAAGGAAATTAGGAAAGTAATGCCGGGTAGAAAGCGAAAACTTAAACAGCAAAAGAGATAAGAGGCAAACATACACGCAATTCCTACACTAGTAAAGCCTCTTTCCTTCGCCTCCTCCCACTGCGCCGCGAACTTTTCCCGGATTTTCCCTGGGTTGAGCGAAATTTTCCATGTCGACGTTGGTTGATTTTCAACAGCAGCGCAAACGCAGCAAAGTTTATCCTCAATTAAACTTTTTGTTGTTGCGTAAAATTGCGCTTGAAGTTGGCCCCGGCATCTGTCTCTGTGTGAGTCTGCGTATGGGGTGTGCTCACATGTACACTGAGAGAAATGATAGTAAAGTTACTTTATTCCAAAAGCACACAAACCTTTTGACAAGGACAATCAGAAAGCGTGGGTGGTATCAGTACCAGGATAGACAGTTTCCTTTGATTGAATATTGAAGGTTAATGATTTCATTTCCCATTAAAAGCACTTCTATAACGGATATTAGATGTGATAGTTTAGGATATAATACCTAGAATATATCTATTTATTTTAATCAAACCAATATATGTAACATCTATTTAAAAGCACAGATTAACTATGAACACATTATTCTCAGTTGTTTTAAATGATAAAGAAAATCTTAAATTAGACACAAGTCAAGGCACGAACTACATTATAACGCACTCCGTGAGTTTTTTCTCAGTGTATATAAGTATGTATGTGGGATAGGCCATACGTCAAGCTCAGGATCCCTGCCTGCACTACCCGTTCGCATCTACCCATCTTGTCTCCCTTCCCAATCCTCTTCGCATCTTATCCGATTCCCACTCCCATTCACCATCTTCATTTGTTGGCTTAACTTTTAACTCCACTTGCCTTAATTTTTCGGCCCAAGTTTATTGTTGTTGCTCATCTGCTCGGCACAATTTTTTGGTAATTTCCGCCCTTGTCTGTAGATGAAGCAGGATAGAGCCCCCGAACTCTCGCTGTTTGTGGGAGGTGGTTTCCTAACCATTCGAGCCTTAGAATTTCATTAGCTCGCTTCGTATGCGTTTTAATTTGTTGCATCATTGCCTTGTCGAGTTTTTCTTTTAATTGATTCAATATCAAGTTCTGAGCCCGACTCTCCCGCCCTCCCCCTCAGCGTCTGCTTTATTATCATCTGCTGCCGCTGCGGGCAAAAAGTTTTTAATGCATATTTTCAAGTAATTACCAAGACTTTTCCATTAGGGTTTGCGAAATGATTAGCGCGTTCGAGGGCTGCGGTGCATTGTGCTTCATTAGGCAGAGCTTACATAATAAAATGGTACTTTTGTAATTTAAATGGGAAGTGTATAAGCTGGAAAATTACAGAACCGTTTTCTGCAAGCTATATGTCAAATTGAACACCTTTATGTATAAATATTTCCTCATATAGGAGATTTTATGATCACTCAGAGGCCTGAATAAGATTCGGTTAAACAAAGATCCTAATGCACCGAGGTCAGGCAACCTTTTATTCGTAAATAACAGTGTTCGTTCTAAACCATCTATTTCATAGTTCTTTGATAATATTTGCTGCTCTTTTCGATATTTGCGGTACATAAGTGTATATACAGCGTCTGAATACATATGCACATGCACTAAATTCCTAAAGGACTCGAATGTCGAATCCGACAGGAAATGAGTGTGTCTGTGCGAGTATATCGCTGAAATCCAAGCAGACAAAGCGAGCGAGGCGTTTGGTCGGACCCGTTTCCGGTTGCGGTTGCTTAGCCCCCATAGATCCCGGATCCAGGAGCCTGGATCCTGGCCGGGGCTCTGAAAGGGGGGACTTGGCCAAATAACGGCACTCAGTCACTCAATGCGGTTGCTTAGCCTTTCAGCTACAGACCGCAAAAATCCAGCTGCCTTTTCTGGCTCTTGATATGACGACAGCGGAACGAGGGCGAAGCGCATTGCATGGCGTATACGCAATACACAGGGAGATATTAATGTGCTAACATTTGGGGATTCTTGTTAATAGGTAAATTATAATTATAAACATTACATGGATTATTGTATTGTTGTCTGAGTTGAGTTCATCAAGATAATATCAAAAATTTTTAGTTATTTGTATACAGT
Source organism: Drosophila punjabiensis (assembly GCA_008042585.1). Classification (NCBI taxonomy): domain Eukaryota; kingdom Metazoa; phylum Arthropoda; class Insecta; order Diptera; family Drosophilidae; genus Drosophila; species Drosophila punjabiensis. The sequence continues at coordinate 3,859 of VNJR01011547.1, read as the reverse complement.
TTTCATGGGAAAGCAAGAAATACTCCCCCTTTTTGCTACTACGATTTTTCGGCCAGTGTACATATACGTGATTTGTTTGCCAGAGCAATTTACATGCCCCGGCGATGGATGAGATGTGCGACAGAGATGGCGCTGCCAGATGCCAACGGAGATGGTGAATCGAATGGAGATGTCGAACGTCGGATTCTTTTGCGTGTGATTGTGGGCAATGTGGGCGCTATCTGGGCACTGTGGCTGCCTGGCGGTGGGGGCGTGGCTGCTGGCACTTTGACATTTGCCACCCTCGCGAAATTTTCAATTTCCGTACGCGCCAGGTGACGCTCGAGCGTAGCTTTAATCGGCAAGCCCGAATGCAAATCAAAAGCGACGCGTGGTTAAGCGGCTAAGTAATGAGCAGCTGTCGGATCCCAATTTGCATTCACGCCAAAGCCAACGCCAAATGCAATTGACAATGGAACGAATCGACAAAAGCTTAATCAGAACTAATAGAAAAAAGCATCGGGTTGCTCTGCCAGCACAAAAATAAAATAAAACAGGATAAAATAGCTTTGCCATGTCTGTTTCTGGATCCCAGCAACGCTTCGGTTCCTGTCAATTGCCATGAGCTGGGGGACTTAGCTGAGCTAAGCCTTTTCCATTGAATGCGGATTATTACATTGATTTTTCGCCAATATAATGCATACCTGGGGTAGACGAAAGGTGAGCTAGGAAACAAGCAATGGGAGGTAACGGAAATGTTCTAGGGTAGACTGGATTGCAGAAAGGGATTTTTAAAATTCAAAAATTTAAATAGAATTTATAGTTACTTTATTAATCATTAGTACTCAAATTTATAGTTACTTTATTAATTAAATACTGAAACCTATAAAAATGTTCAAGTGATTCGGTGGAACAAAAAGTGATGCAAGAAAGGGAAACAAAGTCAAATCATAATTTGTGCCCGACTACATTCGGGCAAGGACATCAAGATACCAACGTTTTCAACCGTTTTTCTCACAAGGCCTAAACAAAGGAAAGATTTCCTCGGATTCCGTTTTCCGGTTAATAACCACTCCTTTGTACTGGCGCTGTGAAGGAGAAATGAGAAAGTTTTCCCCGAAGTTTGTTTTCAGGGAAAGGGTTCCTCATCCGGCACCCACACACACACGGGCACATGTGCTGACGCAGCTCCTTCAAATCCGCTTTGGGTAAAGAAAGCGAAAAATAATTAATTAAGAAGTGCAAATCATAGCAAAATTATGCGGGCTGCCAAATTAAAACGAAAGTAAACGCCACCAACAGACACATACTGCAGGCAAGGGGGGAAATTGTGGGTTGTAAGCAAAATTAAATGCTTGGCGACACGAGTTGAAAGACACACAGAGTGGAAATGGGGAATGATTTGAGGAAAGCTCACATGGGAAAATAAATGAAGGATTGACGGGATGCGCTGATTGGCAGATTGAGTTGTTTCATGAATATGGGTGTAAATATCTCCTAGTATTTATTATTTGTTTAGTCAATATATTGTATTCATTGTAAGTAAAGTTTTAACATATAAGTTAATCTCTATAAACTAAGTTAGTAAAGTAAAGCAAAGAATTATCGCACTTACTTACCAACGAATATGTTAAATAATTGAGATTTGAGAAACCAAACCTCAATACAAATTACTTGTCGAACAGTCACTGAAACCCTTCCGTGCCACGTTTCCCGATTATAAATTCTGAAGAACAATTTGGGTGGCCAAACACTTGGTGGTCTGATTGTCCCACCTGCCACCATCACCCACTGGCTGCGACCATTTTACCATTTGCCACCCAATTCTGGGGGAGAAAAAAGCGAAACTGCTTGGGGGAAAACTGTGGAAACAACTGCAACTGCCAAGGCTATTTAAAAGCTTCAACTCGAACTCAATTCAACTCCTTGAGTGTCGCTGGGATCCCGTCTGGTTGGCCGCCTTTCAGCCCGTCTCACCTGGCAGCACGGAAACCTGTGGGTCGGGTCGACAAGCAAAACTCAGTCACATCACCTGGGGGCAATGGGCGAAGCCCGGCACTATAATCACAAGAGGCTCCCAGGGTCGACTCGGTGTGTCTGTGTATTTAAACTTTTGTAATAATCTACGGCAAATGCGCAACGTCAGCGTCTTCACTTGCCTGCCACTCCGCCGCTCTGCCGCACTTGCTCCCCGGAAAAGTTGTTGGCGCCATTTTGCTTTTGCTATTTGTGTTGCGACTTTTGTTGACGCCGACTCCAGATGCAGCTCCCGGCGTCCAAACTTTACCTTTGCCCAAAATTCATTTTCAAACATTCCGGGAGAGACTGCAAATTGACTGTTTAATTGCAGTGAACTTGCATTCCAGATGTCAGCGACAACATATGCATCGGGCAGCCACTGCCTTGGGGCTCTCATCTGGACTGTCAGCCAGGGTTTGTGGAAACCGATAGGTTTAATTAATAACTTAATACCTTAGCATGTCTTCAAATATTTGTCTTTGAAACTATTAAATCTAAACTAAATGTAATCTAGACTATTAGATTTATAAATCGATAAAGTTCTCATTTATTAAGAAGAAATGCATAATATTTTACATAAGTTATAAGTTTTATATAAATACTTATAAGTGAAGGCAGGTCAATGAAATATATATCTGGCTGTGTTGTATGATTCCTTTTAAAATTTATCTAAGTATTTCGGTAATAAAAGACAGTGAGAGAGAGAGGTTTCCTAATAAACTCGGAAAGTAGGCTTACTAGAGTGGGGTTTCTGCTGTTGTTTGTGTCGAAAATGTATTTTGGATATTTATAAATTTTTTCTGAAAGTGATTTAACCAAGGTGACCTTTGAAACAGGAAACCATATTGGCAAGTCGTGTGATCTCCTTCGCCTTTCTCACTCCCTTGAGGACTCCAACTCCTCCTTGCCTAAAACGGTGAGCCAATCATTTCACTTACGTTTTCATTTTGTCAAGCGTCAAAAGTAATTTGCATTTAGCAAATATTTGCTGGCCCTTCCCCGCTCTCAGGCAACCACCAAGAGCATCCTTCTTGGAGGACGAACATCAAAGTGGAGTCCCACCATGCGTGTCAAAGGCGGCGGCATAGCTTTAAGTGTGACTCGTTCACCGTTACGGCTGTCAGCCTCTGGAAGCCCAAAAGGAATAGATGGGGATTCCCCCTGCATTTTTTCTTACCCCTGGCGGTTTGCGGTGCGAAGGCGTCAAAAGTGAAGCCGTCAACAGCGACGACGACGTGGCTAAAATGAGTTTTCAACTCAAGTGTTGCCAGGACTTAGCCTCAGGCTAAGCAGAGGGGCTAATTTTTTTGATGGATTTCACGGCATGTCCTTTTTGTGAAGGGGGGAAAGGTCTCAAAGGAAGTGCCATCGCTTATTGCTGCTTTATCGTTGTCGTTCATTATTTGTTCAGTTGCCCAAACTTTAAAATTGATGCGAATGCTGGCGACAATTCAAGGCACAGGAAAAAATTATTTGTGAGTCGATATGGAAAATATTGTTTTTATTTCAAATCGATAATTAAGTCTTTCTAGAAACCTCTGAATCAATGCTGAAACCTATAAAAAGCTAAGAACTTTATAAGAAACTGATATGTAATAGTTTTTCAAATAGTTTATGCGATTTTTGAGCTTGATATTGCATTCAGAAATGTAACTTGAAAAAAATGGTATTGACCCATTACTTTCGCTGTGGAATTGATCGGTCTTCGAGTTATTGTTTCGTTTCGTGTAGGGAAGCGATAACTTGGTGTGGTTTTTAAGCTGGCTTTCCCGGGAAAGCGGACTAGATTCGGGGAGCGGCAAAAGCAGAAGCCTCGCCGATGGTCCTTGTTGTTTGCTTTGAATTTTTCAAATCGCCCGTC
>VNJR01011544.1:0-18587 GCA_008042585.1 Drosophila punjabiensis | reverse complement strand
CAGATTAATTGAAATCATAAGATTTATATCGCATCTGCGATCTGACTCTGAAATCGAATCAATTTTGTGAAGCGATCGAACAATGTACACACATCTGTGGGTGCTGTAGACAAAGCCCTTGTGCGAGGCGACGTATGCATAATACTCGTACAATAATAATAATAATAATAATAACCATTTGTGGGGTCCCATTCCTACACGTACTGCTTGCTGGTCGTGTGCGTTTGCATTAACTTTATCCGGCGATCTTAAGCCAATTTAATAAGCGGGTTGCCCCGTTGTGGCCGCAAAGTTGAGCTGTCAGTCGCCAAATGATTAATCAGCGCCCCTTTCCCAGCCGAACGCACCACAATCGGAGCCGGAGTGGCAATGGATCCACAGATCCACTGGATCTGGACGGATGGATGTAGATGGATGTGGATGTGGATGTGCCAGTGGATGCTGGGATGAATGAATGGGGGCATGCCAATGTCTCAACGCCCACGAGTGCGTACAGAGGGCATAATCGAGTGCTTTAAGACCGACTCGTACCATCAGCATTACACCAAGAAAAAGCCACAGTCGAACTATGCCTGTTGAGTTTAATGATTCACCATCCTGCTTCCTTTACAGGTATTATAATTTTAGTAAGTCATTTGCGACATTATAGCCATGTCCTCCTGTCCATCCTTGTCGATGGTAACTTCCTTTTTCTAAAATTTGAATAAAAAATTGGCGGTTAAACTAATATATTAAATATTTTCTTTTGTTGTTGTACAAATTTTTGTTTCTGTAGTTTGTTATTTAATTAGGGGTATTATATTATACCGACTTTATAAAGTACACATATTTTTATTGGATATCCAAGCCTGGAATACTTATTTGTTAGCTTTAAGGTCTTGTTTAAGAAAAAACCCCACACATCATCTTTGCCAGCATATAATCTCCTAATTAATTGCTTTAAAAGTGGCATAATTTTATGATAAATCAAACTGGTTTCCCCTTAAAAGATATATGCATAGCTACTCTATAAGTGAATAACCCCTTCCATAAGAGATATGATACACTTTTCCCCAAAAGCGAGCCGAAGAGGGGCACATTTTTATCGAGCTCCAATCAAAACAACATGACGCGCTCGATTCGAAATGCAGGCAGACAATTGAAATTATTATTGTTATTTTTAACAATTTTTTTTCGGGTCGCACTCGGCGCGGCGCGGGGTAGGGGCAAGAAAAAAAGACATTTGCTTGACATGTTTGTTTCGTGTACAAAATATTTTGATAATGATCTCGCGAGCTCCGTACAACAAAACCCAATTGTGCCTCAAGCCATGGAGACACATCACATTCTCATCTAAATGAAATTATTGTCTGTAGGAAAACTTATGAAGTGCGGAGAGTAACGGAAAAAGGGGGGAAAACTGTCGGGGAAACTATCAATGATTTTTATTTGCTTGCCTTTCGAGGCACGTATGGGGGAAATGTTAATAATTGTTTAAAGTCCAGCCAATCGCCATAAATAAGTGACAAACACAAATCAAGCCGTGAATCGCTAATAGAATTATTTTGTAAGCCAAGTACAGTCACCCATAAATATACGTAGAAACATTATAAAAACCTATGAGTACATATAACAAATGCATTTAAAAAAAGTTTGTAAAATTATTATAAGGGCATTAAATGAATTATTTTAATTTATTAATTCATTTCGCAAAGATTTGGACGGATTTCAAGCCTCTTAAAAGCTAATAGATTTGTGTGTTAGCCCTGGAAATAGACGAGGGTCACAATAAAACTTACTGGGTGGCAACGCTACGCGACCGAGAAAAGTTTCCGGAAGTAAAATCGTAGCAAACGTGGCGTGGCCTTGTAGTTTTGTCAACTCATCATAGACATTCCGTCCAACTTTCCTCTGCCAGTCGGAAAATAAACAGCTCGCTCACAGTGTAAATTGAGAATACATCGAAAAAAGTGTTCACTAAGAAAAGTTTCTGTGTTTTAAACGAAAAAACGGTAAGAATTTCCTGGAGTCTCGTCTTGGTTTTTACTAATTGTTTCGCCACAGAAGAGCATGCCTTCGCACCGTCAGCAGGAAGCAGGAGGGGATGTCGTTCCCACTCCGCGACGCAGCGATCGTCTCCGGCTGCAACGAGAGGCTGCGGCTGAATCCGCCGCCATCCAGGCTCTAAGAGTTGCCAACGAAACGACTCCGACCAACTCGTCGACAATTGCCACTCACTCGCGCGTCATTAACGCCCCGAGAAGGCGTCCGATGCGGCAGCGCCGAATGGCGTCCGTCGACGTTGCCCGGATCCGGCAGGCGGCAGCCGAGGCACTCGGCATGCTGGGACCCAGTGGAGGCCAGCAGACGCTGGGCAACAGCATTGGAGACGGACCTCGCTCTCCTCCCCCTGGAGATGCAGCTCCCGTTGAGGGGAGTGTGGTCAATACCTCGTCCCAGAGTCGGACTGCGACCTTTTCGTTGGGAGCCCCGGAAACCTGGGCCTCGCTGGTATCATTCACCGTCGTGGCCAGCACGCCGAACATAATTCCACCACCGCCGACTGGAGCCGAGTCTCGCGCTGTGATGGGGCGGCTTAGGCGTGAGCTGCGGGACTTCCAGCAGGGTCCACAAGAGGGCTGCACCATAGAAGTGGTCAACGACAACATGTTCCACTGGAGGGCCAGCATTCCGGGTCCCCCGGACACGCCATACGCGGGTGGGCAGTTTCACCTGGACGTGCACTTTGGCCAGAACTATCCCTTCTCGCCGCCGAAGATTTTCTTCCTCACCAAGATCTATCACTGCAACATTGCGGCCAACGGATACATTTGCCTGGACATATTGGGCAGAGAGTGGTCGCCGGCCCTGAGTGTGGCCAAGGTGCTTCTGTCGATCATATCCCTGCTGGCTGATCCGAACCCCGATGATCCGTTGGAGCCGTCTATTGCCAGTGTCTTCAAATGGCAACGCAATCAGCACGACGTAATGGCCAGCTCCTGGACTTCTCTGTATGCCAAGCCCGGACAGAATCCCCCGATTCCCGAGGATGAATAGTGAGAGACAAGGACGAGTTGGTTTTTCACGAATGTTTATTGGATGTTTTTTGTGCCAGCACTTTTTGGTGGTTGGAAACAGTATACGACACTTACAGATATATTGATATAAATACAGAGTACACGAGGATACACTAGCTTTCCAAATTCAGATTTACCATCTATGTAGATCTAGTAAATTATAAATGAAGTGATTCAATATATTTTATACACGTGAGCTAAGCCTACAATAAACCTAAACCCCTTCGTCTGTCGTCTGGATTCTGGTGCGGAACGAGCTAAGTAAGGCATGTACATATATATAGTAGGTTAGGCGTGTTAGTCGCTAGAGTAGGATGATGTCCGTCAAGCAGGTGGTAATTTCATTTACTTAGCCTACTTTGCATTTGAGTTAATTGAGTTGCGGGACACATGCTTTATATGTGTATATGGCGGCTATATCCGTACATTGGTTAGCTGCGTGTCTAGAGTAGGGTTTGTGGGTGTGTGTGTACCATGTAGTAGTTAACCTTTCAACTAATCGAATTTTATCTAGGCTAAAGTCCTTTGGATTGTGGTTGTAGTTGTTGATTTTGTAGCTGCTCCCTCCCCCTGGGGGGCCCGCCCTCATTTGTTGTTCTTCGGCAGGTGCCGCTTCATGTGGAGCGCCAGGTGATCGCTCCGCGCGAAGCTGCGCTCGCAGACGATGCACTTGAAGGGCTTGGCTCCGGTGTGCTTCCTGTAGTGGCGCGTCAACTCATCCGATCTGGCGAACCGCCATTCGCACTCGGGCCACTGGCAGGTGTACGGTTTCTCACCTGAAATGGCAAATAAAATGGATTTAAGATTAGTAATGAGTAAAACGAGACTAGAAAATATATTTTCAGGAGGCAAAATGTGAAATTTCTTAGGCAAGCATTCCAAAATATTTAAAAAATCCAAACAAAATCTGAATGGATGTGGAAATAATTGAGCAATAATTGATACTTCATTGTTTTCGGTGGCTTTAGCAAAATTACAACAGAACGGCAGCTGCAGCCGCGACACAAGTTTACATGTTACGTATTTTGTACTTTGTGATTTCTATTACCATTTGCTGTTACCAAGCCAAGGCATTTGGCCAAACCAAAAGGCATTCAACGCTGTACTGAAACCAAGATTCGACAGAAAAAAAATTCCACCGGCCGGTGAGCGAAACTCTTTGTTATTACCACTACATTTTATGACTAACCCAGACCCGACAACCCCTTCCTCGGCACAACAATTCGTATATGCGACATAAACATAAACATTCGTGTTCAAATTTAAATTGAAATTGAATGAAATAATTATTGCGGTCGGAGATTTGTGAGTGAACTTGACATTTTTGGTTGCTGGGGACAGCGGATTGTGGAGCGAATCGAATGGATTATCCGTGGACAAGCTCGAATTGGATTTGAGCTTGGAGAATTGAGAGTTTGGCGCTGAAAGACACCGATTCGAAGGGGTCAAGAAATTAAGGAAATCGAATTTATTTTTTATAATTCTTTTTTATTGCAGTTTTTAAATTGTTTTGGTTATGTTTTCATGTTTTAGGAGCTTTAGAGGCTTAGACAGCTGACTTATCCTTTAGAATATATGATTATGATTATATAATACCCTGCAGGGTATTATAAATTTAGTCGGAAGCTTGAAACGCGGTTAAGAAGTCATTTCCGACCCTATAAATCATATATATTCTTGATCAGCATTAAAATCTGAGCAAATTAACTTCGTGATAATCGATTTTCATGCTCCAAAGTTAAACTGCAAGCATATACAATCTTCGGCTTCATAAAATAAGCTTCCTTTCTTGTTTTAGATGATTTATCTTACAAAAGGTAACAAAGAAGGTTTTGGATTTAATTCCTTTTTAAATTGAATTTAGGGAATTATGAATGTAATTAAAATGTAAACTTTCCCTCCAAACCATCCAGTTTCAAAACTCTTTCATACGAACATATTTTACCCATCTCTATCTCGAGATCTCAGCCAACATTAAAGCAAGAGGTTGCTCGGTTGTTTATTATTTTTTGTACATCGAACAAACGCACAAATTTTGTTTGGTTTGATCGGATATTTGGGATATTTTTCGGCGGCCCTCGAAGCCAAGAGATCTCGAGTGGCACTCAGCTGACACTTTGTCGGGGATTTTCGGATAGAAACCCAATGCCCCTCGACTCGTGGCGTGACTTATTGGTTTATTTAGATCTCTTTTAATGAACTTAAGTGCCTCGAGATGCCGGCCTGAGTATAATCGCGGGCTTAGACGGCCACGTGGGGCATTTGCATGTGGAAATTGCCAAACGAGTGAGTCACAAGCAGATCTGGCTGGTTTTTGAGACAAAATATTTTAGTTTTGAGAGACTCTGAGCATTATTTATCTTTAAAATAAACGTCATAATAAAAATCAATTTTTTAACTTTATAAAAACTAACTCAAAACAGCATTTCGTCTTGATATAATTATTTTTTATACTTGGTTATGTTTTTTAAACTTTTATTTGTTAGAAAAAAATAGAATCTTAGTTTTCTAATTTTTAAAGTTGTTTTGTTAAAATTTTAAACATTTTTGTATTATTTGAACAATTTTCAAATATTTTTAATGATTAAAAAGCCTTGCCAACACTGGCCACAATGCCAAGAACCGGCCTAAATGGACAAAAAGACCTCCCCGGCCGTGGGAATTAAATTTGGCAATGATCACAAAGCGGACTAACAACAAACAAAACCAACGGACAAAAGTTATGTAAATGTTGTTTTGTAATGTGCGATGAACGCAACGCGATAAGCCCGACGGAATTACTTCATAATTTTCCTTACGGCCGCGATAAGGCCACTCGGCGGCAATATAAATAAATTCAGGCTCCAATCGCGACTCCGGACGAGAGCCGGCGGCTAGGTCCAGGCCTAGTCAGACCCAACCAGACCAGACCCAGCCAGACCTCCTCCAGTCGTCGCTGGGCATAAAATCAAACTAATTTATGGCAGCGCGAACATATTAGCAAACAAATCAGTACAAAATAAGCCAAGTCGAGTCCTAGGGATAGGGTAAGAGAGCTGGCACTGGCACTGGCCTCCAGTCTCCCGTGTCCCGTGTCCCGTCGCCGAGATACGATACGGGAAATTTATGCGTTCGCCGGCTGCATAAAGATTAGTTACCAAGTGATTTTCTAATCGACGCAGCCAGATAAAAACAAAAAGCCCAAATAAAAATGACAAATTTACGAGCCACGAGGTTTTTTATTTTTATGGGAGAACTGAAGATGAGACGAAGTGGGGTCTCTGATCGGAATTGAGGCTGGTGGAAAGGTGGAAAGTGGGCGGAAGACAGGAAAAACTATCTTAAATAAAAGACTAGTTTTTATATTGAAAATGTATTTCAAAGATTGAACAAAATATTTATCTAAGCAGCTCTGCCACTAGTTTTTCTCTGGCTAATGGACGCCCCCTTGGCAGCGAAGGCAAACGAAAGACTTAAGCAACGAACTTGACGACTTTGACAAATATTTGCGGTGGAAATCGGTCGGCGGTCTCCCCGCTTTTACCTGCACACCATTCAATATCTTTTCACTGCAAATATCTCTACACTTCCCAGCCGGGCGTTGCTAATCAGCAGAGACAACAGTCTGGTGGCGCCTCAAAAATGGCATGAAAAATGTGTGAGTGTGAGCGTGTGTGTGTGTGGCGCCACGGGGGGAGATCTGTGAGATCTACGAAGACCATGAATGGGCTGGGCCGGGCCTGCGGAACGCTGTTAACTAACTCGAAAGCCAAACAAACGGACAGCCATCAAACGGTAGCAGCACTCGAGTCAAGGAATTGCGAAATGCAGAGAGATCTCTCGGCGGAAAGTCCAATAAATCGGGGCCTGTAGTTCGTGTTGGCCGCCAGCCAAGCGCTCCAAATAACCTTAAAGAACCCAAGGGAATCGGAATTCGAGCCCAGTGGGGTTATGTACTATATACCGCCTCGACCTTTCCGTCTTGATGGGCGTTAACTTTATCAGTTAAGTGAAAATCAGCGCGCTGTGCGCACAAAAATCATAATAATAAAAATGTTTTTAAGGCAGCGTTTTAAGTAGCGCATAAATCAGCTGGTCATGTGCGATTAATAAAACAGCGGAGGAGAGATGGGATTCTGGCTTTTATGATTATTATTATTTTGTTTTTTTCCTCTCTCCCGCTCCGGAGTCCGGAGTACGGACCTGGACGAAGGCATTAAACGTGCGGCCCATAAAACGAAGACAGGTGATCAGCGCGAACGGGCAACGGAACGTCAAGTGTAATCCGAGCAAGGAGGAAATGCAGGCCAAACGTGCGCCCAGCTGATGGCGTCGACGATTGGCGATCGCTGATGTTGCAACTGGCAAACGGGCCAACTTGCAACTGCAACTGACCACAAAAAGCGGAAAAAACGAAGGAAAAACGGAGCCTCAGCCACAAAAACAAACCGTACAAATCACGATTTTCGCTGTGGTTTGCCTCCGTGGCGCAGAAATTGAAAATCAACGAAATTCGTAACACAGAAAATAATTTTGTTTACTGATTTTTTTAAATCGGACTGAAAGTTGTTTAGTTTACGAAGAAGAAAGATATCATGAATAGTTTTTATAGGAATTATAATATTATTCATTAGCCTGCAACGTGAAGTTGTTTGAAGGAGTCATTTCTGACATTATATATTATATATATCATTGATCAGCACCAAGAGCCGAGTGAGTCTAGCAATGTTCGGACAAAATAAATTTTAGTGCACTTTTACAAACGGTAAATTTTTATTATTTAGATATTCATCTGGAATCCAGATTTCTTTCAGTGCTGGACACTCGCAGAAAAAAAAGGCGCTCGAAGCTCTCTGGGCCTTGGCAAATTATGTGCTGGCAACTACAAATATGAGCGCGCGAATTAATCAAAAGGCGACGGTTGCCCAACGTCCCAAAAACACGAGAGTGCAGCTGCTCGCCGGTTGCTCATCGGTGGTTCAGTATATATATATATATATTGTAGCTTTAGTTTTCGCAGAAGTGCAGCCCACATGCGAGGACTGAGGGATTGCAGTGGTCCAGACTGTGACAGCGGGTCAGACCCGGGGTCATTGGAGAGTGGGCGGTTTTAGTGGGCAGCTTTTTTAATGGAAAACTCACCCGTGTGGATCCTTTGATGGGCCTTCAGATGGGAGCTCTTTGTGTACACCTTGGAGCAGCCTGAAAGAAAGCAGAGTACACGCAAAGGTTAGGATTGTAAATAAAAATAAATAATGAACAATATATTTAGATATCAAAGAAAAGGAAATATATTCCCAAGGCCTATAAAAAATAATGGCCCATGGTTATGGCTTTCTAAAGTGCACAGAATATCGTTACCGAAACCTTATCGGATGCTGGGAATGCCACATTAGAGAAGCCTCTCTGCCGAGGAGCATCTGGCATCTCGATGGCAGAGCCAGAAAGTAGGCCAACGGGCGTGGTCCTTTAATTAGCGGGTGAAAGTTGCACGAGATTCACTTGCAACTGGCAACCTGCTGCTTGCAACACCGCCACCGCAGAGCTGGTGACATTTATGAGGCACTTAAAAGGATGCCCGAGGATTGGGTCTGCGATCTGCCGATCCCCGCACGTACACCGAGCAACGTGCCGCGAAACACAATGCCCCAATGCCAGTGAAGAATGTTGCTGACAACTATCAACCAAGGCAACTTGCAGTAACTGGACAAGAGTTCTGCCAAGTATAGCAGGAAAAAGAAGCTAACAATATCAACAAGAAACTCCCGATTTGCTAAAGAACTTAGTAAATAAATTGTAAGCAATTTTATGACCAAAAGAAACTGCTAGATTGCCAGCACTGACTCGGGCAAACCTGCAACTGGAACTGCAACGATCGACAGTTGGACAGTTAGAGAGATACCTAGATACCAAAAAGCGAAGCCGAATTCGCAGCCGAATCGCAAGGAACTCCAGACATAACTCACTGCCAAGTATCGGTCTGATGCGTGCGCTTATGGCATAATAACTTCATTTAGACAGCTTTTCTGCTGGCATCGAGCGAATAGCCATAGTTGGCTCAAAATGGCCATGGCAAACGTGTCAGACAATTGTCAATTATTTATTAGTGGCAACGCACGTAGTCGAATCGCAGCGAGTTGAACAAGGGACACTCGGACATTGGACACTTGGACACTGGGATTTTTGTGGATTTTTCAGACTGACTTTGACTCCGACTCCGTCTCCGACTGAGTCTGGGTTTTTGGCTAGACAGCAGCGTCGCCTTAAGTGCTTTCAAGCCTTTAATAGTGATCCAAGCGATAGCTAATGGATAGTGGCGATAGAGCGGGGAATTCTATTTGAAGCAAGCCTCTGAGAGTTGGGGGCGATGTGATCTCATCTTCGGTTGGTTCTTGGGATGATCTTGACGCGATTAAGCTACTTGGTTTGTAATGGATGAACAGCAAGAGGTTTTTTATTTGAAAGCTAAATTTAGATTCTTTGTACGAGATGTGCTGCGAGGTATTTGAAAGATTAATTGATTGATATTGTAAGTTTTTTATTTCGCTTTAAGGAAATATAGGAACTTATACTCCCAACTTAATTACTTCCCTGACTTCCTATCACATTTTCTCCCATCAATCATCACCGATCTCTCCCACCTTTCATGGCCAAGAAGGAAGGCTTGCAACTGTAACAAAGGCCAGAAGGAAGTTGGCCCGGGGCTCTTACATAAATATGGCAATTGCCTAATTAGAATTACAAAGAAGGCAATAGAAAAAGCGCCACAACAGCGGCAGTGACACCAGCGAATGGCAACTGGGAACTGTCAGAGAAATAAAGGCAAAACAGAAAAACAGACGAAGCCAGAAAGATAATAAATAAATGTATAGATAAATAGAGAATATATAAATGCCGATTGGAAAAACGCGCCACGCATGCGCAATGAGGATCGCACGTGGAGCTGTTTTGAGGCTGCACAAGGGGGTCTTAAGGGGGTTTTAAGGGGTCTTAAAGTGGGTCTTAGAGGGGGTGGTGGAACACTGACTTTGTTACGAAAAGTGTCGCAAAGCGCGCTAAATGATAAACGAGAGAAAAACATGCAGCGAATGATAACGAGAGATGAGGAAACGCAGTTTCCGAGATCTCTAGACTTTATTGTTACTCCCACATCCTCTTTGGCTTTCCGCAAGCATCCGCTATTTATCAGATTTATATATCTCTTCCAGATATATCTTTGAAATATATATATTTAAAAAAAATTCTCTTCAAACTCACCAACAAAATCACAGTGGTGAATGCGTCGCTTCTCCAGCTCGGGATTGTTCCGGCGATTGTAGCGCACGGTGCGAACGCTCATCAGGCTGGCGATGTGCGCCGCCGTTCCCGGCTGATGATGCGAGTGCCGGCCACGCCTACCGCCCCCAGACGTACGGGGGGTGGGGGGTGGTGGCTGCTGCTGCTGTTGTGACACTTGCTGCTGCTGCTGCTGGGACTGCTGCGCTTGAAGCTGCTGCTGCTGCTGCACTGCAGCAATGGCACTGGCGGGCGTGAGAGTGGTGAGCGTGGCCGTGGAGCTGCCACTCCCCGTGACACCTCCTCCTGCTCCTCCTCCCAACAGCTGTAGCGTGGGCGTTGGATTGACCAAACTGGGACAAATCCCGCCCAGCACATGACCTTGCTGATATGGCGGCGGCGGGGTGGTGCGGCGCTGGGCAGCTGCCGCGGCGGCTGCGGCCACCATCGAGGATCCTGGACTGCCGGGATCCGAGCTGGGCGGCGTTAGCGGTGGCACGAACATGTGGCGACTGGCAGAGGAGGAGGAGAGCGACGAGGAGGAGACTGACGAGGATGACAGCGAGGCCGAGGGGGTGCTGGGCGCCGCCGGAGGGCACAGCTGCTGCAGCTGTTGATGCTGCGCGTGCTGCTGCTGCTGCTGCGTTTGCTGTTGAGCACCGATTTGAGCTGTGGGCGTGGCAGTGGCGGTGGCTGCCACCGTGGCGGCAACTGATGGCGGGTGTATTTGGTATTTGGTGTGGAAGGTCTGCGGGGCACAAACAGAGAAAAAAGGAGTTAGAAAAAGAGTAAAAATAAAAATAATTTGTATATAGAAGTATTTAATAAGTATGAATATTTTTGTCCAGTGTGATGGCTTAGTGTTGGGATGGAGAGGAGTCACTCACCTGACTGCTGTGCCAGCTGTAGCCGTAGGAGTTGCTGCTGCTACCGTTGAGATAGCCGCCGCCGCCGCCGCTGGATCCGCCGACCAATTGAGATGCGTACTGTTGCTGATAGGAGGAGGAGGTGTTGCTGCTGCCGCTGCCACTGTCGCCGGGGGTCGTTCCCGCCAGCTTGGGGCTGCTGCTGCCACTGTGCTGCAGATGCTGTTGCTGCTGCTGCTGCTGTTGGTGGAGCTGCAACTCCACCACCTCGACGGCGGGTGGCAGTCCGGACAGCGCCAGGCTGGGGTGATGCTGGTACAAGTGCTGCTGCTGCTGCTGCTGATAATGTTGCTGATAGTGTTGCTGCTGCTGCTGGTATTGCTGCTGCTGGTGTTGCTGCTGCTGGTGCTGTTGCTGCTGGTGCTGTTGCTGATGTCGCTGCTGTTTCTCGGTCTTGATCTCCAGGGGACTGAGCAGTGGTGTGGAGAAGGTCTCCAGGAGACTCTCATCGATCGCCTCCATCTTGACCTGCGGCAGCTGCGATGTGGCAGTGTCGTTGTTGCTGCCACCGTTGCTGCTGCTGTTGCCGCTGTTATTGCTGCTACTGCCATTGTTGTTGCTATTGTTGTTATTCCCACTGTGACTGCTCAGCATGAGCGCGTTCTCCGGATCGATATTTTGGATTGAGGTAGTAATATCGTCCCAGAGCACCGGCCGCTGATAGGGATCGTCCAGCGGATCGGCGTACAGAGCACCCTCTTTGTTTTTGGTTTCTGGAGAGAAAAGAGACAAACAGAAATCGAATTATAATCGCCTGCTAACGCATTATGCAAATAATCAATGATAGGTACACAATGAAATCTCGCATATGCATGAAATTTCCAAACAGCTGCCGATTTGTTTGACTATTTTTAGAGGAGGATCTAACAATACGAAATATATACTATTCACTATAATGATCAGGCTTTAGTTCGATGATGGAAAGCACAGAGTATATAGTATTTTTTTAGGGTATTTTCCTAAGCATTTAATATCAAATAAACACTTTAAAACCTTATTTTTAAGACTGCTGCAAGAGACCCCGCTGCTTTTTAAGCATTTTAAGATGATATATATAGTCCTAAACTGTTAAATCATTAATCTAATTTCTTATCTATTTTCTGTATAACATTAATTCACTTTATTACAGCTCATTCCTGGTTCGTCGATGCCTTAAACATATTTCTTAGCTGAGCGTCTCCCGCTTGTCTACATCTTTTTATTTATTATTTTCGTGGGGTTTCAGATTTCACATTTCGGCACCGGACTTCAAACAAGCTGCCATTGCTGGTGTTTCTCTATATTTTACTATTGACTTGTGAGATTTCACCATGCGTGTAATTTTGTGGGCCCAAATGGAGCCACTCTTGCCCACACACCATACCACAATCTTCCAACAAAATACCTTAAATATCCAATATCTAATCTCTTAATAATTTATTTATATTTTTTAGTTATCATTCTTTAGTTAATTCTCCCAAAACTCACCATACAGATACTCCTTGTCGCTGCTCCCGGCAGTCGTGGCTCCACTGGCCGCTCCATAGGCCAGGGCCACCTCGTAGGGCGCTCCGTCGTAGAGCGGGGCACATCCGTACGCGGAGTTTGAGTTGGAGTTGGGTGAGCCGGCGGGCTGGAGCTGCTGCTGCTGCTGTTCGCCGGGGTAGTGGGGATGCGGATGCGGATGCCACGACTCTACCGCCGATGCTGCTCCTCCTGCGGCAGATCCTCCGCTCTCGCCGCTCTGCAGGCTGTGGGCGTGGTGGTGCTGCTGCTGCTGGTGCAGGTGGTGGTGCTGGTGGTGATGCTGATGCGAGTGCGAGTGATGGTGGTGCAGGTGATGGTGGAACTGATGCTGCTGATGGCCGCCAACTGTGGCGGCTGTCAGGCTGTTGTTGCTGGTGGGTGTCTGGCTGCCGTTGCTGTTGTTGCTGCTGCTGTTGCTGCTATTGTTGTTGTTATTGTTGCTGCTGGAGTTGTTGTTGTTGTTATTATTGTTGTTGGCTGCTGCAGCGGCAGCTGCCAGAACCTCCAGCTCAACATCGGCGGGCTCGATTTTATGCAGACGTCCCATCAGCTCGTGCCGATAGTCCAGCTCCGGGGACTGTAACATAACAAGAAAAGAAAACCAATGAGTTTTGAGATAAATTTACACAGAGCAAAAAGCAAGGTAATGCAATGGATTTTCCCATTAGAAATAAGGTTTCTCTATAAGATTTAGGCTTTATAATTAATTTAAAAAGTACAAACGCAACCTGAGCATAAATTCCTAATTGGTTCCGGACATAATACTTTGAAAATATTTTTAAATACCTAACACAGTTTGGCACCTTTGTAAATTATTTTTAATATAAATTTAAATCATAAATCATAATATCTAATTTTTCTTGGTGTTATTTTTAGCGAGAGAAGTGTTAGTGTGCGCTTATAAAGCCCATTGGGCAATCAGAGCTACAGAGACCTTCCTCTCCAGCTTCTCCAGCTTGGGTCTCGTCCACCTCTACTTGCCCCGCTTCCCTACCATAAATTTTGATTAAACTTTTATCGCCCTGCAACACTTTCGGCTGCCACTTGAGCGCAATCTGGAATCAAATCCCCACCGCGCTGCCTCTTATCTTTACGTTCATTTCTCTTCTCTGGCTTTGTTTTTATTGCATTCTTCGCTTCAATTTCGTTTTGCTTGGCTCCGAAATTTGTTGTTGTCCGTGTAGATTTGTCGTCTGATTTTTATTTTTATTTCGATTTTGATTTTTATTTTTATTACCCACGGAGCTCCAGCTCCAGCTCCGAGCGGATCTTAATGCTCATGCGCTTTTCGAGAGCCAATGCAAGTTCGTTGTCTAAGTCATTCGTTTGGAGTGCGGCGTTTGGCTGGAATTCGAATATATATATATATCTCTCTGAGCAAATGAGAACGAATAGAAACGCGCTAAAACTGATACTTTTGTCATGCTAAAAGAGCTAGGGTTTTGGCTGACTTTTTTAGGCCTACGAATTGCTAATTCTGTAGATGATTTACACATGAACCTCACTTCCTTTCCACCGCTATTTTATAGAATTTTCATCAGCTTAGAAACGTTTATTTTTGGTTTGTTCTGTTACTTGAATCTCGTTTCTTTTGTTGATTAGCTTTTGTTTCAGGGAACAGTGCTGTTTTTTGGCTAATTTATGGCAACACTTAACGTTGTTTAGGCAAACATAATAATCATTTGGCAAATTAGTGAAATTTTTTATGAGCCCAAACCCAAAGCCAAGCCAGAGTCCGAGTCCAGGCCTCTCTCGCTGCCTTTCACATGCAAATGATGGGGCCAAGGGCCCATATATCAAACAAACTGTCGATCAGCAAAGGCCTCGGCCATAAACCTAGCAGAAACCAAACGAAAATCTGACTCAATTCGAGAAATGCTCGACACTGACTCACTCCCCCGAGCGGGCCAGCGAACACGGAGCAAATGTGTTGCCTCGTTTCTGTTTTATGAGCTGAAAATTTACGAGCGTGGCAAATTATTTTAGCTGCAATATTTTTGCGCCAGCATTTTTCATTTTATTGGCTGCGGTCGCTTTATTTTCTTTTTTGGGCTATGGATTTTTCGCCAGACCCACACAAACGGTACCTACTTCTTTTTTTTCACTCTTTTGGGGTTATTTTTTAGGTTTATTTTTTGGTTTTTTGAGTAATGTTTGCTCGCCGCTGAGGTCAACATGGCGTGTGATAATTTTAATAGATTTTTGTAGCGTAATTCCGAGTGTTTCCTTACGAGTCGTATGAGTAATGTGTAGAGCATGGTGGCCCAAATAGCTAAAATCTATCTTTATGGCTTGTAATTTTAGTTTTTAATAAAGGAAGGAGTATTATTGTATCGATTAATTATTTAAATATTTATATTTTTGTGCTTTTCCTATTATTTTGATATATTTTATTTGAATTTATGGGAAAACTTTGGACTTTAGGACCACTGTGTGGTTTTCCACGAACCAAGTTTTCGAGTTTTCCACTTGGCAAAGTTTCTGATGGAGCATTTAGTGGGCTCCCCACGCAAATGACCTCATAAGAATGCGTGGAGCGTTGCCTTGGCAGGCTCGCGGAATCTTTAAGTGGCTTAGGCTTAGGTCTCCCCATTGGCTTCGATTGGACTTTGGGGCAACCGAGACTGAGACTGAGACTGGGACTGAGGCCGAGACTGCGACAGCCACTGCGAACGGTAACTCTTTGACAGCGACAAGAACCACAAACATGAATTTCAATTATGAACCTGTTGTTCTTTTGGACACTTCTTTTGGGTCCCTTTGGGGTCTCTCGCTGGTGAAATTATGTCCAGGTACTTATAACTTCAATTTCTTTTTGAGCCGCGACTGGCACGCCAAGTTATTTTTATTTATTTATGATTCTTTTAATTTGTTGTTGCTGCCTTTGTTCAGCATTAAAATGCCGTTGTCAGTGATCGCTTCTGATGGCAGATAGTCAATAAATGGGCATTATGTACGTATAAAAATTTGCATAAATGGCAAAGGGAGTTCAAATGCGAGTTATTTACTCGTTTGTCTCTGGACATTTTATGTTTTTGTTTATTGATTTGACCCATTTGGAGTGTTGATGAATTGGGTCTAATGCTTGGCGTCATAAAACTGCAGCTGGTTGTCTGTGATTCATATTCAATGCAGAGTTTCACTGCATGATTTATTCAGTCGTATAAAAATTAGAATTAATAAAAGGGTCAATTGAGGGGGCAATCGCTTTTAGAGAGGTGTCATTCTGCGTTTTTGGAGGTGCCTAAAATTATGATTTATGAGCTAAACCTTCGGAAATGGTTAGAAAATTTGTTAACAAAGCCAAACAAGAAGTTTTTGAAGGTGAAGTTGGTAGATTAATAATTAATTTATGAAGATGAAGAGTAAAGCTTAAAGCCTTCAGGGTTTATTTTATTAAATTTATATTTTAATTATTCCCATTTAAATATAAATCAATTAGGTTAGCAATTCATTCTCCCGTTCCACTTTCCCTGCAACCAGCTTTGTCGGCAATTTGAAAAGCCAGAAACAAAGGCAGCGTTTTCACCGGATAATTTGAGTGTGGATTTTTGCGTCTCGAATTCGGCATGCCCCGTTTCGAGTGCATTTTGCGGCTGTTTAGCGATTCGTTTTGGTGATTTTTCATAGCCATCTCTGACTTTTATGTGGACTGACAGACGCTGGCGATGACTGGTGGCGGCTTCTGCCGGCAACCGGCAACCTGCAACGTGCAACCTGCAACATTGCAACCTCGACAGCAACAGCAGCTTCATTAGCTGCAAAAGCTCTGTGGCATGCCGCTTTGGCATTTCTCAGGTGAATGGCAGCCGAAACGTGAGGAGTTGCTGCCTTAATGGCCAAGAGCGTTAAGTGCATATAAGCACACAAATAAAGTTGTTAACTATTGTTTAACGCCACCACCAAAAGGAAAACAAGACATTGTTGTAGCAACACATGTATTGGGGCCCCCAAACAAGACACAAAACACAGCAGAGCGACAATATTTATATGAAAAAGCTGAAAAAAAAAATAGAGGAAAACAAGCAGAAAGCATAAAAAATAATGACAAACATAAATATCAACTTTACGAGTGCAACGTGACTTCATTTAAAATCGAACAAAATATGCAAAATAAAGCGCGCACACTCGCAAGGCGCACACACACGTGCGTGTGTGCCCGATGGTCAAGAACCTCAGACCAAATTTGGCACTTGCTGCTGCTGCTGTGAGAAACTCAGGCGACAAACAGGGAAATGAAAAATATACACACAACTTACACACAAACACAACAAATAATGCCTATAAAAATTAATAAATTTTATGTTCCATTATGCCCGTTGTTGTTGTTACTTCTATCAGCTCCGGCAGCCGCTTTGCATTTTAAAGAGCTCGATCGAAACCTCGGGAGCCAGAGCCAAAGTCAGAGCCAGTTGTTCATTCATCCGTCCGTCTGACATTTCTTTTCAATTTGACTCTATCTATTAACGGCCATCAATATGCCAAAAATAACTATATAAAAAAGATGTCAAATTGCCAACTGTTTATTTGATATTTTTACTATTATTAATTCAGGCATTTGCTGAGCCTGCTGGCTGAAGCCCCGCTTGGCTCCATATTGAGCCATAAAATTGGCCATTTTGCGTTCGCTCTTCGCGGCTCTTGACAGCTGCGCATAAAGTTGCTCCATAAAACTCGTAAGAAATGGGTCCAAATCATATCAATAACAAAGGCACTTCAACTGCGGGAGATAATAAATTAAATGCCTAAATGGTTCGACAAGAATTGGGTTATAAAAAGTATAACAGATTTCTGTGCTTTGTGTTCTGTCCGTCCGAGGCCCACACA
The DNA here is from genome assembly GCA_008042585.1 of Drosophila punjabiensis. Classification (NCBI taxonomy): domain Eukaryota; kingdom Metazoa; phylum Arthropoda; class Insecta; order Diptera; family Drosophilidae; genus Drosophila; species Drosophila punjabiensis. The sequence continues at coordinate 1,018 of VNJR01011544.1, read as the reverse complement.
TTCTGATCAGACTGATGGTCAAGATATGGATCTAATTGGTGTTGTAATATGAAAACATCAATGAAACGGATGAATAGGTTTTGGGGTATTTACAACCTTTGTTTCCTGTCTCTCCCCGTGAGCTTTCTAAAGCGATTGCCCCCTACTTTGACTTCATTAACGGCACGTGCCGAATATCGGTTCATCAGCTGTAATTCCCCCAAAACTCACACACCCACACGAAAGACAATGAAAGTACGCCTTTTTGATAAGGCCAACACGCTTATTAACAATGGCTGCTGCTGCTGCTGGCCAGATGTATTCGCGGGATAAGCAGAAGCGGCCTTCGAAAAGTAATTGCTAGGCCAAGACACCAGAAACAAAAAAGAGAAAGAAGCCCCAAGAAAGGCAAGAAAGCAATGAAAGAAATTCGGGAGAGGATAGCACTATATATAAAATCGTTAAATAATCGACGGATTCGACTTGGCTCATTGTTCGAAATCCAATCGCCAATCGCCACTCTGGCCCCCAGGGCAGGCTTCAATTGAGTGCAAAAAAAAAAAAAAGGAAAGAGATATATACGCTCGTGTAAAAAATGTATATTTCCTGAAATTTGTTTAATGAAACGACCGCTAATGCCAGTGTTTTGTTCGCGGCCCCAAGTGAAAGTTTCCATTAAGGCAGGAAGCGATAGACTTGACACATTCATGGAACAAAAAAAAACACAAAATGGAGGAAAGGCAGCCAGAACAAGTTCGTTGCCTGAGTCTTTCGTTTTGCATCGCCGTCGGGCGATGAAATCAATGTCAAATAACCCTCGGCTGACCCTCTTCAGAGCCCACGATAAGTCCCGACTGCAAATTAACCCCAAACCGGAGAGCGTCATAAAAGCTAAACGCTGCTGGACCATTAAACCACGACTCGGGTCTAGAAGATCGTAAAAATAGCTTAGTTTTAGCCGGGCCGATATATATATATAGCCACACATATAGACGGTTTGTTTTGGCCATGAGTCAGCGGCGGGGCAGCAAGGAGCGAA
>VNJR01011536.1:0-30717 GCA_008042585.1 Drosophila punjabiensis | reverse complement strand
GCGGACTTGATGCGGGACGTCAGCTCGTCGATCTCTCGCTTGTTCTGGCAGATCTTCCCTATTGGTTAATGTAGAACGGAATTAGTTAATCACTTTCTCAGTTGGTCCATTGAACACTTTATACACTTATAAATTTATAATTTGGTGCACGGCACTTACGTTCTGTGTTTTCGGAGTATTCTGTGTACTCTTCCAACTCCTTTTGGTTTTTTCGGAGATCCTCCTTAAGCTTATTTTGCTCCAAGATCACCAGCTGCACCTTATGAGCCTCCTTGATCGCGTCATCCTTCAACGAGCTATATAGCGTCTGAAATGGTAGCTTGGGGAGAATGGATCCACACCTCCAAGGAGATTTCTTACCATATTCTGTTGGATAGTGGCCTCGATGTTGCGGGTGTGCCGCTGCACTGCCTGCTCGCGTTCGTCTAGAGATTTCATGCGTTGCTGCACTTCCGTTTTTAGTGCCCTCAAGGCGGCAATCTCCTTGAGAATTGCCAGGTTCTCGGCACTCGCCATGGGAATGTCGGCGTCCACCGCCCAGCCCACGGAGGCCATCGCACTCATCTTGTAGTCGTCCAGCGACTCCCCCTTCATGTCGTCGGTACGATTCATCTTGCTATGAGATTAGCCCCTCAGCTGGGCCCGATTGTATAGGATCACTCAAAGTTTTGAAGGCTTCGATTTCGAACTGTGTTCTGGGAGTTCATATAAGCAAATGTCACTTTGTTTTTCGTTTCAATGGCAACAAGCAACGGTCTCCATGGCTAGAAGTAAACTTCAATATATTGACACGCAAGCACAGATACATTCGTATGTTTGTTGCTTTCGTGCACTTGGCAAATGGTTAAAGCAAATATACATCAGGTTTAGCCATGGTTGCTTACTTGACCGCTGATAAAAACAAAAAATATGAATAACTCACATTTATATACCCTTGCACGCGTTCTCCGCCTCACCACGTATTTTTATCTTATACGTACAAGTACGAAATCGATACTAGGAAGAAGGGAAAAAGTTAAAAATAATAAAATACCAAAAAATCATTCAAGAAATATGTTTGTATATTTTTGTATACCCTTGCAGGGTATTATAATTTAAGTCAGAAGTTTGCAACGCAGATCGGCCGACTATATCATATCTTGATCAACTCTCTGTTAGGAGCTTAATATATTGTTCCAGAATTTCGGGTTTAATTTTATAAAAATCGAGCTACTATATCATATAGCTGCCATAGGAACGGTCGAGGTATTAAAAATTAAATTAAATTAAATAAAAAATTAATTTCAACATAACTTCTTCTACTTTAAGATACAGGCATTTGTCAAATTGCAATATGCAAGGGTATACAAACTTCGGCGTGCCGAAGCTAGCTTCCTTTCTTGTTTATAATGTGTTCACTTTAACTTATTACAATTCAACAAAAATTTAATTTTTATATCCTTGCAGGGTATTATAAATTTAGTCAGATGTTTGCAACGGACAATATTTTTCGTAATACATTAACATTAATTGCACTAAAATCTTTCATCAGGTTTCGCTGAAATCAAAAAAAGTGACTTATGTTCCTTACCTTTTGGTAATGTTGTTCAAAATCGAACAATTGTCCAAAATCGATCTTAGCACAAAGAGCTTAGCTATAAGTTTCAAATTAAAATTAAAGTAAAGTCTTGGAACATGGTATTTTTCAGTTTGAATGCTTACAAATGTTGCATTTGACACCAGAGAATTGCCCATATCTTGATCTACTTTAGGTTTTGAGCTTTAAATAAAATACTTCAAATTCAGATATAATATTATAAAAATCGGATTACTATATCATATAGATGCCATAGGATCGATCGGGAAATATTTAGAAAAAAAATATAACTGCAGTTTTCAACATATTTTCATTTACTTTGAGATACAAGCATTCTATATTATTTAAGAATTTTATTTTTAATTTCATAAGAATCGGACGAGTATATCATATATGTAGCTGACATAGAAACGATCGTTAAATGTGGAGAAAAACGTAAAACTCTACATGTAAAAAATGTAAAAAAAGAAAATCTGTAAAAATAAATTGAATATGAAAGTATTTCATATTATATTAATTATGAATATATTTTTAAAGATCTAAGGCAATCTGCAAGGGTATACAAACTTCGGCGTGCCGCAGTTTGCATCCTTTCCTGTTTTAAATAATTCAGGTCAACAGCATTTTAAAATCAAGAGATTGATTATACGTTTCCGAAGGAATTCAAATGTAGCCTAAACAAATTTTATACTTCCAGTTTTCGGAATATCTAAGCTTAAATGATCAAAAGATCCTGTTTCTGTAGCTGTAACTTTTAACGTTTGTTTCTGATTTTGTTGAGCACCTTCGGGGAAGAGTATTTCAGTTCTTAATTCTGAGAATAGTTTTAAATTTTGTCGGTTTTGCAATTGCCAACACGTAGTGGCCGCATGCCGAAAAAATTTGATTCACATATTGCCGTTTCGGACGGAAAAGTTTCGATTGTTGCAAAGAGGTTGTACAAGTTTTCCGCACCTTTTAAAGCTTTTATATTGCTTTTTATACCCTTACAGGGTATTATAATTTTAGTCAGATGTTTGCAACGAAGTGAAGGATTCATTATCATTATCTTTTCTTTTATACGCAAACTAGTCTCACAGCCTTGAAGCTAAATGAATGAAACTTTGCAGATAGTCTTTTTATATACTCTCACTAAGTCGGAACGGGCCGGATCGGACGATTAAATCATAAAGCTGCCTTATAAACAATCAGAAAATTAAAAAAAAATTATAACTTATTCGGTTTTTTATCCTATCTTTATCTACTCTGTTATATAGGATTTTTGTATTATTATAGATTATTTATATTAATTTTTTGAAAATCGGACGATTATATCATATACCTGCCATAGAAACGATCTCAAAATTTTCAGAATTTGTCAAGCTAAATTTCTGGATTAGCAACGAAAAAGTGCGCAAGGCAACTTCTATATATACACGCAGAATGGAATACAATAATGTATATTGGAATACAATAATGTATATAATCATACTTGAACATTTAAAAAATAATTCGTTAGGCGCAATTTGCAACTTATGTAACCTTGAATTAAAAACTAGTTAAATTATTTGCAATTTATTTTTGGTTAATGTTTTGTAGCTATAAGTGTGATTACAGTCAGTTCTACCACATCTCGTTAAGAGTTTTGTGCAGGTACAATCGGGGTAAATTAAGTGGAGGTACCTGAAATTCTGACTGACCACACCGCAAAAAGGGTATGCATCCCAAAGGTCATTCCATTTACACAAAATATTCCAAACTGGGAAGCCTTGTAGAATATTAGTATCTCAGTTGAGGCTTTTAACTCTGTCATGTTTGATTTTTGTAAGCATCCCCACTCAAGTCTAGTCTATCTCTGTACATCATTTAACAGTAATAATGTTAATTTTTTGAAGGTCTGCTTAAGAGGTGAAAATTTGCATTATAATAAGATAGCCCACATGTTTATCATCAAATTGTCCTTTCAGACAATTTTCAAAACTCACAAGTATTTAACATTGTAGTATGTAATATGAAAATCAAATTTTCCACAGAGGCACCTCCTAAATCGCCGGTATCCGTTGTGCTGATTAGACTGATGACAGCTGTGTTTTTTTCCCACCTCAAAAAGTCGCATCATTTCATTTAATTTGTCATTATAATCTTCATGTTTTATTTGCTTGCTTCTTGGTTGGTTTGCTTACTTCTTTTTCGTTATCATAGAGCAATTGTGTTTTTTGATGTAACTACATACATTGGTATTATGTAATATTAATGTTATTTAATTAATTTAATGCTAGCACTTTTATGTTATATAACTTGATCAGCATCTTAAGAGATGCCATTGTTTTCAGTAAAGTATTAAATTATATTATTTATATATATCATTTTATAGTTATTATATGTATATATATACCACATGCATCAGTAATCAGTATTCAGTACTGCAATCTGTACCTAGTTGTAGTATTGTAAGATCGGGGTTTTCGTTTCGGTTTTAATGGTATTTTATTTTGTTTATTTATTAGCTTTATGTTCCGCTTCTGTCAGACAAACACAAAAATGTATGTATATGCTTCAAATACAATACAAGTTATGTAATGCTTACAGTTGTAATATAATATATTTATATATGTATATGAATGCGTAGTTGATGTAAGAGGACACTTTGCTAAACCCCAGACTTCACTTTATGCGCTTCCCTCCGTTTCTTTGTTTTCCAAATTAAAATTTCATCTCATTTCGATGATGGCCTTTGTTTCCTCTTAGTTCTTAGATTTTTGTTTTTGTTTTAACACAGCTTGTAGAATTTTGCATTCAATTTGCTTGCAGGCATGATAAATAGATCATAGTGTTACATATGTATGTTTAATGTATTATTTAAATTTTTAAAGTGTAACTTTAAAGGGTGGGCGTTGCGTTTTCTATTTAGATCATTTTTAAGGGTTGCTACAAGTAAACAAAGATGAGTTTATCCCTCTCTTCAATGCTCCAGCTATTCCCGCTTCTCCTACATTACCTCCTTTGTGTTCCTAATAAGCGTTTCTGCACAACTGATGCTTACAAATTAATTAAACTCATATTTAAACGCCGGAGCAAATAATGTTCAACATAACAAAAAACAACTTAATAAAATAATTCCTTTGATTACAAAATGAATTAGCATACGAGAATATAGGAGAGCAAAATAAGAAAATTTAACTAGGGCGAACCAACTCTGCTCTCGTGTGGACAAATAATCGAATCGGTCCCTCTATAATCGATATTCTACTATTAAATTTATTTAATATAACATTTTAGGGGATTCGGGTTCAGTTCAGGTTCGGGTTCGATATCCACGATTAGCTTTCATCTTGACTCCATCCCCTATAATGGTAATTTTATTCTCTTGTATTTCTCGTTTCTTCGTTTCTTTTTTGCAAAACTCGGTAATACAAAATATATTATAATTATATAATTATATATTGAAATTTAGCTTTGCGCACGATGCTGGCCAAAAGCGAAAATTTGAAGGGGCTGAGGTAGGGTAGGTGGGGGGTAATGGTGATGGTAAAAAGCGCGCGCGGCGAAACTAACAAAAACAAATAATATCCTTCTTCCAGTTAAACGTAAATGTGACTGCTTCTTCTGTGGTTTGTAGCGCTTGGAATATATATATATATATAGAGCCTTCTATATTCTTTCGTATAGTATTTCCCTTTTTTCCGAATGTGAAGGGTGTGTTGCTACAGCGCGGTCTTGTATTCGGTGTTCAGATTTTGCTTAGGACAGGTGGAAGGACATGCTGCCCTCGTTGGCAGCCACTTTCAGTTTCTGCCGCATCACCTCGCGACTGGAGTAGTCGGGCAACTTTAGATAGTTGACACAGGTCATCACAGATGGTAGGTAATCATTGGGATTCTGGTTGCCGTCCAGAGTCTTCCGCACGATGGTCAGAGGTGGCGTTAGGGCCTTGAACCCGCCGGTCGGCAGGCGAGGGGATCCCGTCACAAATTGCAGGAAGGCGCGTTGCTCGTCGCGATTATAGGAGGCTAGGATCTCGTACAGATACTGAATCGCCTGCGACTCCTGGTGGAAGCCGTGATCTGTTCGGCAGCTGTCCTGCAGCATCTTAGCATCCCACCGCTGGTGCTGCTGCTCGCTGGCCGAGCCACAGAATACGCACTCCAACTCCTCCGGATAGAACATGCGCAGCCGCTGAATCGGAAAGACGGAATCAAAGCCTGCGGCGACCAGAAACAATACGGATTAGATTGAGAAATAAGTGAACCTTCAAGAATCGAACAGATCTTACCCTCGCGCAGTGCCTCGAACTGCTTCTGAACGCCCTCAATGAGGAACCAGTATGTAACCAGCGATATGTACTGGTGCAGATTATGCACGGTCACCGGTGTGTCTCGTCCGCCACGGCACAACTCTATATTGGCATGGCCTGGCAGCACAAAGTCCAGTCCTAAATCTGCAATGGGGCAGCTATCCAAATCAAGTTGTTCAATCTAAAAAATAAAATGAATTTTTTAATCATTCGATTCTTGGAAAATTTCAAGTGCCGGGACTTACCTTTTCCGTCTTTTCCATGGCATCGATGTTGGGATCCGACAGAATGTACTCTCGCTGGCGCACCACATCCTGCAAACGAACTAACGTGTTCTGCACCTCAGGCGCTACGCGCATTAAATCGGCCAGGCCAATGGAATGCTCCTCGCTAACCAGCCAACGGTAGAATGGCAACGAGAAAGGCAAGTCCAGCTGAAAAGGTAAAAAAAAGAAACCAATTAGGATCACAAAGTAAATTGAAGAAGAATACCAGCTTACCATACGACTGTCCATTACCGCCTTGGCCATGAATTTGCCCAAGAACTTGAACTTGGCCTTGGCCTTGGTCATTTGCGGCAGCTTTGAGGATTTTCCCAGTGGCAGAGGGAATAGGCCATGTACTGCATGCACATAGCTCGTCATGGTCGTGGCTGTTGTGTTCGTGGCGGTGCTAGAGTGGTTCGTGGTTGTGGTGCTCTGCTCTACCACAATGCTGGTAGTGGTGGTGGTGCTGCTGGGATTATCGTTCGCTGCTGCCGTCTCCGCCGCAGAGTTTATATCACTGAATTGCTGCTGTGCGATGATCATATTTAAAGCGTTCTCATTGACGCCGCTAACGCCACTGGAGGAGCTGTGCTCCACAGGCTGTTGTTGCTGGCCAGCTGCACCGCGAAGGACGTGTGAGCGGCTGCTGGAGCGGGTGGGCGGTGGCTGGTGGTTCTGAGCAGATGTCGTTGTGTTAGTGGTGGCGGTGGTGCTGCTGACGAGTGCTGCCGGAGGACTCTGCTCCATTGTGGTTGCCTCAAGAGCATCTTCAATGTGCAGCACAGCACTACTGGCTTTCACCACATCCACAATGGTCACAGAGCTCTGTTTGTAGCTATCGCTGCCATTCCACAAACCCAGATCAGTGCGCTGCAGCTCGGCAGAAACCAAGGCATAGAACTCCAGTGTTGGTCCCAAACCTGTTCCCACTTCGTTCTCATATTGGATCTCCAGAAGCGCCTTCGAGTGGCCAAAGTCCTGTAGAATGTGCTCCGCCTGCTTGAGGATCTCCGCCCGGGAAATCGCACGCTTTCGACGATCAAGACGCGGAGCAACTCTCTCGGAGGACTCGGCAGCATTCAGATCCGGCGTGGTGTCCAACAATCGCTGCAGGGCGCGATCGCGATCAAAGCTGGTGGCATAGAAAAGCAGGTGCCGTGTCTCAAAGGGGAAAAGGAACGGGCAGGCCATGCCGATCTGAGGCAACCACTGTGGCAAGTTGCCAGTCATGATCACCAATGGATCCTGCAGCTGGCGGTTTGCCTTGGCCGTAATCTTGGGGTGCACGAACTCGGCCTGGGGAACGATGTTCTGCCGCACCACACAGCCGTACAAATGCTCCCAGTGGCGATTGAGAGCATGAATCACGCGCAGCATACACAGGGCATCCAGCGAAGAGTCCTGCACAGTCACCACATCGGCAGGCAGCGAGCTGCTGAGGAATGGCTTCAGAGCAGAGACCACAACCGGGGCAATCCCCTCATGCCATAGTTCCGTTTTCTTGCGCATAAACTTGCTGCTGGATTTGTGAGCCTTCTTTGAGGAAGATCCTCCACCGCTGGCCACCCCTGACGACGAGGAGCACGAAGTTGAGGCATTGGCGTAGCTCGAAGTTGAACTAGAGGTGCTCTGCTGCTGTTTTTGTACACCACTGCTGCTGCACGAACTGCTACTGGAAGCCGCAGCCCCTGGAGTAGCCTCCTCCTCGACCGGACGATAATAGATCGTGTGCTGCTGCACCCATATGCTTGCGTTGCCCAAAAGCGTCTCCGACTCATTGTCCGTCTCGGGCTGCTCGCTGACCAGCGGAGAGAACTGCTTGACCGCCTGATACACGGTCATGTTGTAGGGCAGCACATGTTCCCCAATCGTGAACTGTAGTTTGTGTTTGAAGCCAGCTTGAGTCATCACCACAGCAGCCACGTTATCATCCATATCCTCCTCGCTGTCGTCGTCTGAGTCGGCACGAATGCCCCCGTAACCGCGCACCACCAAATACCGCTCGATGGCCTGGACCATGGCCAATGGGTCGATCTTAACGGTGCCACCCTTCCACTGACGCAAGTTATTGCACTGCGGATGGCGCTGCAGGTTGCACTATTAAATGGAAAATGGAGTTAGCATAAATTGGTGTTATTTTTGTTTTAACTATTTTGCTCACCTTCAACTGATGAGTGTTGAAGAACCGCAACGCACTCTGGTTGGAACGCCCGCCCGGACCGGCAGGAAAGTCGTGCACCTTTACGGGGAACTGTTCTAGCTGCGTAACGCAGCCATTTAACTTGGCCACAAAGGCGCTGAATGCCACGGGCTCAATGGTGGGCAGTTGGCCAACGTTCTGCAGCAGAGGCTCCAGGGGCAAGCCGGCAAAAACGTGCATGAAGCTGCGCAGACGCGCATCGCGTTCCACCAATCCAGACTCGCTGGTCATGTAGTTGAGCATGGCCTTGATAAGGCCCGAATGGTTAACCTCGAACGGCGAAATGTCGCTCTCCAGCAAGATTGTCTTTAGCTCCAAAAGGGCATCCAGACAGTCGTGGTAGCTGCCGTTAAGCTTAAACAGGATGCTGGACAGCCGCTCCAGCACGTTGGTGCTGCCTGCTGTCGACAGCGGGGCATTGTTGCCCGCCGCCGAAGAGGATCCGGAAGCTCCGTTGTTTCCGCTCTGAGATGTTCCACTCTCCGAAGCAGTTTTGCTCCTCCTGGCCTCCTGTTCCGTGTAGCGCTTGACAAAGTCTATTGCCTGTTCCCGCACCCATTGGCGGGCTCGTTCCCGATTGGCCGCCGCCAAGAGATTGGCGTGTGAGATACTCTTGCTGATACTTGCCGCAACTGCAGCTGCGTTCAGTCCCCCCTGAGCGCCACCGCTAGCTCCATGCTGGGTCACAGTGTAGGCCAACCCAGACCCTGAACCAGATCCACTTGAGGAATTTGCATTGCCGGAATCTTTTGACAGACCATGGTGGTGTTGTTGCTGCTGCGACTGCTGCTGGTGATGGTGATGATGGTGCGCTCCCGTTTGCCGACCCCAGCGTGCCGGATTCAGCGAAGCCAAGAACGACGACTTACTCGATCCGGCGCTGGTCGAGTTGCCGCCAGCATTGAAGCGTGACTTCGAACCACCTGACCCACTGCCAGAGCTAGGTGTACTCCTTCCGCCAGTTCCGCTACCAAGACCTTGAAGGCAAAGAACCAATAATTAATACCAATTCGGCCTTGAATGCACTGAAGTACCAAATTTAACTTACTCGTAGCTCGACTGAGTAGCTCATGCATTGCGGAACTGGCAGACGCTGACGAAGCTCCTCCTGTTCCGATTCCTGAACCTGCGGCTGCAGCTGCAACGGATGCTGCATCCTCTTGACGGGACTTAGCCCTGCCGCTGCTCTGCGATTTGCGCTTGGGCGGCGCCTTTCGCTTTAGCATGTCTGTCATCTTGTGCTGCAGTGCCGAAGCCGAGGACGACGATGAGGAGGATGCCGAGGATGCCGAGGCAGCACCACTGCTGGTTGAGGCCACCACCAAGTGGGCAGACTGTTGCTGTTGCTGCTGCTGGTAAATGACCTGCGGCACAACCTGTTGAACACCAGTCGGTGGTAGCAGCTCCAACTGGGGTGGTGGCGGTGGCACCGCCGGCTGCTGGAAGTGCACATACTGACGGGGATCCCCCTGTTGAGCCGCAAAAAAGGCAGCGCCGGGCGCTCCAGCCGCAGATGAGGATGAGGATGGCGCCGAACTGCTATAGTTGTAACCACTTGCAGAGGGCACCGAGGTGCCAGGGGTGTCCAACGCCCCGGCGGTTGCTCCTCCTTTGGCACTGGCTGTCAGGGCGTTCATGGCATGCGAGAAGCTCTTTACGCTGTATGACTGGTGCTTGCTGCTACTGCTTGGGGTCGTCGAAGCACTTGATGATCCCGGAGCGCTGTCCATGAAGAAGGGATTAACCTGGAGGCTATTAGCGGAGGCCGGTGCCGACTGAGAGCCGCCCGCATTAGCCGTGGGCGTCGCCGATGTGCTCAGCGGCTTTGGTGAGGGATTAGCACAAATGGGATTATTCGGATCCGTTAGTTGGGTGAACTGGTAGATGACGCCTTCGCGTCTAAAGTGAGTGCCAAAGACGTCGGGCAGCTGGCGCATGAGAATCTCGGCCATTTGCAGAGCTCCCACAACGATCCGAAGATCGTTGCTGCCGAGCATGCCGGCAATGTGGCTGGAGACCAGCTGATACTTGAGAACCTGACGCAGCAGCTCGGGAGTGGCATAGTAGACCATGCGGAGGAGGGCCCGCAGGCACTTATAGCGCACATTCGGTCCTGCTGATGAGCTGTAGACCTCGTACAACACATTGAATATGTGCTTGATGAAATCAGCTGCCAAGCCGCGTTCCTCCTGCAATATGTCAAAATTAAATAACTTTGTTCAAGGCAATTAAATAGTATTAGGTGTTTACCTTTAGGCAAGCGATCCTGGCATCCAGAGAAGGGCGACGTTTTGCTTGGCTGCCACTGTTGCTTGGCGGATTGTTATTATTATTGTTGTTGTTATTTGAGGCTGCTGCTGCTGCTGCAGCGGAGGTAGAAGCTCCCCCAGATGCCGCTGTAGCTGTGGTGGTGGTCAAATCCTGTCCTGTTGTCATGGGGGCCACATAATTGTGATTAAGGCGGCGCTGCACCGGGCGCGTGGTGCCCGTATCTTCGTTGATCTGTTGCATGGCATGAAAGTCCACAGTGTAGGTGCGTCCAAACGTACTCAAGCTGATCTCGTCCTCGCTGCTCTGGTTGGCGGCCTCAATTAGCCGCGAATCAATGGTGGAATAATTGTGCCAGGAGCCGCGATCATCGCGCCACTGCCAGTGCACCTGATCCTGAGTATTCAACGTGGGTCTGTCCAGCAGCGAGTCCACGGCAAAGATGCCATCCAATGGCAGACGAGGCATCAGCTCACCAATCAGACACGTCAGTTCGTACAGTTCCGAGGGTGAGCGTGAGATCAGCTCGACGTGGGTGGCACTAGCAGCTGCCGGCTCCGCATTTCCAGTTAGTAAATACAGCAAGGTGGCCGCTATATCGTTCCTTAGCAGCGAAATGGCCAGATCAGGGCAACTGCCGCACATTAAGCTCAACATTCGCACCACGGCCGTAAAGGTTCCCGTGTTAAGAATGGCCGGAGTGACCAGCAACAGTTGCTGGCAATTTTTCAGGAGATCGGGACTGGCAATTTGCTGCAGGCGCTGGCTATCTTGCTGAAAACTCTCCACCAGGCGGCAGAAAGCAGAGCAGACGCTCTCCACACACTTCTTGTCCTGTTGAGACAGAAGGCGAGCCAGGAGGGGCAAGCTCTCCGAAACAAAGTGGAACTCCTCGGGATGCATGTTGAGGCAACAGTTGGCTGCAATAGCAAGAGCTGCACGCTGGGCTACAATCGAAAAGAAGTCCAGGTAAGTAAGGCATGCCGATATTCCATTTGCCTGCAAAATGGCCTTATTATGACGCCTCGAAAGAATCTCCAAAGCTGTTAAGCTCTGCTCGGCCACGTCCATGCATTGGATGACCTGGAGTTTCTCGAGGAACACTGGCACAGCCTCCACCACGGTTCCCGAGGATCGGGGCAAAGCCTCCAGCATGTAAGCCAAAGCTCTGCACGCATTGTTCATGATGTCAAAGTTGTGTTCCATGCGTAGAAGCTGGATGAGGGCAGGCACAACCTGCTTAATGGGAAAGCCAGCTAGGGTATCCTCATTGCCCATCACCAGCATCTGGCACATTTCGATGGCAGCCTGCAGTTGCTGGGACTCGTCATGAGATTGCAGGCCCTGCAGTAGTTGATTGGCCTTCGAACTGCTGCTGTTTCCAATGGTGCGATGGAGGATGTGCGTCATCCTTGGACCCAGAGCCCCGAATAGATGAGGCGGCAGTCCGCGAGCCTCGAGCAATGCCTGCAAGCGACCGACCTCACTATCATCGCTCTCCGAATCGGCGGCAGCTGCAGATCCGCCCGCTCCGCCGCCATGTTGGCTGCCGCTGCTCGTCGTCCCTGTGGTGGTGTGTCCGCCGCCACCAGGAACAGACCCCGACCCAGCTGCGGTTACATTGTTGCTACTGTTGCTGGCTGGTTGGCCGGCACTGCTGTTGCTGCTCGTCGCGCCCACGGCGCTGGTGTTTCCTCCAGACGCAGCTGCTGCTCCAACGGCTGGTCCTCCTGCTCCTCCTCCGACGTCACGTGCGGCACTCAGAGCGGCCGCGACAATGCTGAGATTGGCAGAGTTGGCACCTAGAGACGTGTCCCGAAGGAAAGCGAAAAACGGATCGTTAGTATCGAGGTCGGACATTGCGGCGTTTGGAAACATTTAAGAGATAGACTTGAGATTCTCTTATTCGTGAGTACGAAAAAACATGAAACGAATATGTCGGAAAAAAAACAAAGGATAGGAGAGGCTCAGACTACCATGTTGGGAATTTTGAAATACTACGGAAGTACTATCATCAAATTTGTTGTAACCATTTTGAGAAGATTTCGGTAGGAAATAATATTTCCAGTTTAAGGCTGTAGAGGTAAATCATTTTTTAACATTTTGTCGAAAACAAATTTAGTTGTTAAGCACAGAGATTTTGTCTTAGGGAAAATTCAAATCTTATAGAGTGTCTCTTTTGAAAATGATGTTAAAATCAAAAATTTCTGCAAAAACCCTGTGCATGTGAAGTTTCGATACGTTGAAAAATAAATTTAGATCAAATCGATTGATATACAATATAAATACATTAAGTTTAACTAAATAAGGACTAAAGGAGCAAAACCAAAACGTAAGCTAAACTTGGGTTAGGAATACAGTAGGGGAAGGGGTAAATATAATGATAACAAATTTTAAGTGTGCTGCCACCTGTAGGGTCATTTCTGTATGTGTGCGTTGTGTCTTTGTGGAGTAAAAAATAATATCAAATCAAAAGCTGAATGAGTGTGTGTGGAATGCAGTGCGTATATGGTGATGTATACTGATTGATAGGTTGTACGTTTACCTGGCGTTAGTTGCTGTCCACCTGCATGCGGCGGTCCATTTGGCGGTTGTTGTGCCATCAAACTATATGTTAAAGCATCCGAAGCTGCTAATCGGACAAGGGAAGACGAAGACGGAGACAAATCGGGTGTTCAAAGGAGACGGAGCGACAGCGAGTGGGCGGGATGCGAGAGAGAGAAATTGAAAACAATGTTTAGTTCTCCTTATATTAAGTTGATTCAATTGTATTTTCTTTGGGATTTGGGATCTTGTTTTGGGGCAGACACCGCGAGCAAAGCAACGCAGGAATGAGCGAGCGAGCGAGCGAGAGACAGGTGGATAGAGACAGAGAGAGAAGGTCTGCGGGGAAGGTGTGCTATTTTTGTTTTTTTCTTTCAGTGCAGTATGGTAGTATTATCACCTAAGCTATAGCCAGCACCAAAAGAGAACATGAGTAAAGACTAGGAGCCTACATTTTGTACAATATTGGAAAAGTTGGCGAAGGTAAATTTGAAATGTCAGTAAATTTTTTTGCAATTTTAAAGGAAACGTAATACTTATCTCACCACAATTGAATTGAATTTGTTTTAAAAGTCAAGTTTGAGTAAGCGAAGATCATAATAGGGCCTATAAGTGTATACAGCGGACCACAATTGACCCTAAAATACAGCCTAGACACCTATGAATCCCCCAAAGTGCGTGCGTGAGTGTGAGAGCTTTCCTGATCCTTCAGAACTTTCCTATATAAGTCACCCAATTTTTTCTATGAATTTGAAGGGGGTCTAGTGGCTTTCTGGTTTGCTTGCGGTTTCTTCTCCATTCATCCTTCTTCTTTCAACTTCCTTCCTCGCAAGGAGGAGACCTCAACATCATCATCATCACCAACGTCTCATCTTCTTCTTACCACTGCTATGCGTCACTTTCGGGCCCTGATGTACAATTTGCTGCGTCTGTTGTTGTTGCTGGTGTTGCTGTGTGTGCGGATGTTGCTGCTGCTGCGGATGATTGCTGCGATAGCTGAATAAGAATCCCGGCTGCACGAGCGTGGCACGCTGCTGCTGATGTTGTTGGTGTAAAGCCAATTGCTGTTGTTGTTGTTGTTGCTGCTGATGCTGCTGCTGCTGCTGTTGCAACTGTTGCTGATGACGCACGGCAACAACAACGGTATTGCCGCCCACCTGTTGGTATTGATAGGTACCAGGCGGTGGCAGCAACTGCTGCTGTTGATGCTGTTGTACAGCAGCAGCAGCGTTGCTATGTTGCTGCTGGTGGTGTTGCTGCTGCTGTTGCTGCTGCTGTGCTGCTGCCGCTGAACTCACGCAAGAACCCGTCTTGCCACGTGAACTGCGTCGCAGTGAGGAGTGTTGATGCTGCTGCTGCTGATTGTACGTAACCTGTTGCTGTGGCGGCACAAACGTTGCCGTTGCTGGCACCGCTCCCGGCGCTCCAGCTGCTGCCGTATAGCGGGTAAGCTGAGGCGGCGGCGGCTGCTGCTGCTGGTAGAGGGCTGGGGGTGGTCCGGCGCCTGTGGAGGTAAAATGGTGTGGTGGTGGAGTTTGATGCAACACGGCCACTGAATTGTGGTAATAGTGCTGCGGCTGATGTTGCTGCTGATGATGCTGTTGATGCTGTGCAAAGTAAGCGGCAGCAGCAGCAGCTGGTGGATAGTGTGCTGCTGCTGCTGCCGCTGCTGCTGCTGCTGCGGCGGCTGCTGTTGGTGTCACAAAGGAAGACAAATGTGCAAATTGATGTGTGGGCAGCAGTTGAGGTGGCTGTTGCTGTTGTTGTTGCTGTGCTTGCTGCTGCTGTGACGGAGGTTGTGGCGGTTGTTGTGGCTGCTGCGCTGTCAAGGCATATGGCGTGGTAGTAGTTGTTGCCGACGTAAGGTGCGGCATAATGCTGTAGTCAACAACGTTGTTGCTGCTGCGCGTGGCACGTGGCCCACCGCCACCCCCCGCCCCCTGTCCATGGGGGGCGGCACGTTGTTGATAACCGGACGACGTTGTTGCTGTTGGTGTCGCCTTTATGGTAGTTGTTGCTCCTGGTGTGTTGTTGTTTTTGGTTGTTTTACGTTGTTGTTCTGGGTTGGGTGTGTGTGTGACAAGAGAGAAAGAGAGAGAATGGTGGTAGAGGGAGTAGAGAGAGAGAGAGAGTGGTGGGAAGACAGCTTTATTTATTGATGTTTTCATTCATTTTTCTTGGATTCGTTTTTTTTTTTTAAGTTATTTTCTTGCAGCTACACTACTTGGAGTTAGTTTTCTTGTTTGATTTGGCTTGCTTTTTTTATATTTTAAGTTTAATGTTTAATGCAAAAAAAAACAAGATTATTTGAGCGCAGTGTGTTTGATTTTTGGCTTTCAAAATGTGGTAATTAATAGCAAGGGGGAATCAGGAGGAGAGGAGACTGAACGACTTTCTGTCGCTGACAATGATGATGTTGCTGCTGCTGTCGCCGCTGATGTCGCAGTTGTTGCTGCTGCTGCTACTGAATCTCTCTCACACTAAGCTAAGCGTACAACACGCACACACACACGCACAGCACCTTGTGCTTTGGTTAATTAATTCCCAAATTTGCTGCTTAATGTTTATGCTGCTGCTGTTGTTGTTGTTGCTGCTGCTGTAAAGTTGCTGTTGCTGCATTACTCTCTCATCTCTCTCTTTCTCTGCTGCTGCTGCTGCTGCTGCACACACACAAATGCCGGCCTTTGTTGACACCAAAATAAACTTGAATCAAAGTCGTTTTTTGTTTATTGCTTTTGTGCTCAAAAACAACAACATCATCATCATCATCAACAACACAAGCATCTCAGCATTTCAAATGTATTCTTCGACTCGAAAATCAAGTGATAAGACGATAATAATCATTTTCATCACTTTTCGCTTTAATTTAAAGAATGATTCAGTTCAAATGATTTGAAATGAAATAAATGAGCTACATTTGCAACAACAACAACAACAACAACGTGCAAAAAATAAACTTTTTTGGGAGGGTTTAAAAAATATAAATCCAAATTGAAAATAAGGTAAATCTTAAAACTTCATTTCCGTTTAGTGGCGTTGTTGCCTAGACCGCGTAGTCGTTATCCAACACTGACTCGAGTGCGACACCCCCTCACAGAAAATAATAAATATGTATACAAAATAACATATGGAATAATAACACAAGAAAACCCAACCGATTCTTGCATAAATAAGAATAGCTCCATCGTGTAATATATAAACAAATAATAAGGTTAAATTATAATGTGGGCGTTTTTCTGGACGATTCAATGAAAGGCAAACAGTAGAAATAAAACAATATAAATGAAGGGCGATGAAGGGGTTGGGTCGAAGGGTCGGTGCATGGGTACAGGTAATGGGAATGGTGGTGGCAATAAGTTTGACCACAGGTGACAGCACAGCCAAAAATTCGGAACACTTTCCCTGGATTAATAATGCTCACTCAGAACCATTTTTAGGGTGTTTAGTTACGTACATGCAATTTAACAACAAAATACTCCTCAACTAGATTCACTTCGACTACGAAACTGTCTTAATCAGCGCAATACTATGTACAATATATAGAGTTTATATATATATTCCGGTTCCAGACGGCGCAATGTACGAATTCAGACTGCCAGCCCGATCGTTTGTCGCTGGCATTTTTGAGTGCGTTGGCACCGCCAACATTTTTGTTGCCTTTTTATCAAAATCGCAAAAACAATGTGGGGGAATAGCTAGCGACAAGACGAAAGCACTTCGTAGAAGAAATGGTTTGTCAATGTGTAAGTGTTCTGGTTGTATTTGTTTTTGCTCCCCACTGATAAGAAATGCACAAACTGATACGACAATAAAAATCACATTATGCCAAAAGCAATGCAAAAATGAAAGTCATTGCCTAGTCAAAAAGGGAATGGCAACACTGTAAAACTAACACTTTCAAATTTAAGCTTGGAAATCTGTCGAGCTCAAAAAGGCTTTTTCAGTACAATTGAAATAAATACAAGATTTTAAGAAGATTAGGTGCGTATTTTGAATTAGATTCTCAAAATAGTCAAATAATCTTATTAATCTTTGTTTTTATTCAACAACTCCTGTCTTACTAGCTCCACGATTTTCAGAAAACTATATTTTTTCTCCTATTTGAGTGAGCAGTTTAAAATAATGGGAGAATTCAACCAATATAATATATACACTTATTGCCCTTAGGGAGAATATCATAACAAATTATAAAAATATAAGTGTGTTAATAAGAAGCATGCCGAAATAGATAGTTTTGAATTTAAGGGTTGAAGACAAACTATAAGTGCATTTACTAAAAATTCACTGCCTAGTTACTAAGAGAAAACAATTTTATATGTACACAACCGAAAAAGGGGAAAAAACAAAAAAGATTTACGTAAATATTTACAAAGCACGTCTACAAACATACGATACTATTTCAAAGTTTAAGCAGGTGGATGCAGAGCACACTGGAAAAGCAGGAAATCACTGAAACTCACCACCAAGTTCACCAATCAGTTGATGGGCAAGATCGCTGTCCGAGAGGTCCTCCTCGTCGATGTCCTCGTCCTCCTCGATATCGTCGTCCTCGTCGTCGACTTCTTCCTCCTCTGTGATCTCGTCCTCTTCGGCAACTATCTGGGCGTCTTCCCCGTACGAAGAGTCAGCCGAGTTTACAATCTCGTAGAACCTCTCTTCTTCTTCCTCTTCCTCCTCGTCGTCGTCGTCGTCCTCCTCGTCGTCGTCGTTGTCGTCCTGCTCTTCAGACTGGCTCTCCGCCTCCAACTGTCCCTGAGCGTGGTTGACTGTGGCCTCTTGGGAATTTAGAGACTCCTCTACGGCAGGCAACTGGCTCTCCACGTCCAGATTCCCGTGCTCCGGCTGTTGTTCCTCAGCGCCAGCTTCGGTTGCAGTTGCCGATGATCCAGAGATCTCTGTGTCTGGTTGATTCTGTTGCGAGTTGCGCAAACTCTTTCTATACTTTCTGTACACACTCGACTTGCTACTGGATCCGCTGGGTCCTGTCACAGGTCCCTGCAGGCGACTCTCACTGACGTTGAGTGCAGCCGCTTCCTCTGACCGCTGAACCAACTGCTTGGATAACTTCTGGGAAGAGCGTGTGTGGCTGACCTTTCGTGTCTTCCGGTAGTAGTTTAGCAAATTGCCGCTGCGACCAGTGCGAGCAGCACCTGCTGCACCTCGCTGAGGAGTCTCCTCAACAACGGACCTCGATCCTCCGGGGCTGGCCTTGCGTTTGGTACTATTAGTGCCCGGGAAGCTGCTAGAGCTAGTATTGGCTTGGATCTGGTAGTGTTGGTGACGCGCCGCTGCCCTGCTTGTGCTGGGTAGATCGTCCGGGGAAACGGTCTTGGAGCGAGTGCGCTGGGCCACACAATCAGCGCCGAATGCCGGATGGGGCGTATGTTCAGTAACTCCGGCTGCTCCTCCGCCGAATTCTAATCCCAAGGACTCGTGACTATTGTGCTCTGTCGGCTGCCGACGGCGTTTCCTTAGCGGTGAGCCGTGCTCCACCAGCTGATCTCCGCCGTGCAACGCTGAAAAAGGCATCGGAGAAAAATCGGAAATCAGAGGTATATCTTATTAACCACTAAATAGGCGTGTATTTTTCTCTGGTCCAAGGGATTTTTTACAGCTGGGGATGAAGGAAATTATTGGCTGGGGTTTGAAATTTGGACAATTATTTTACAAATTCATAAATTGACAAAAGTACATAAAGTAGGTAGCATACAAAAATGTGTCGTGGCTTTTTTCGTAGATAAATCTAGAGCATGATAGAATTATACAAGGTTGCCTCTACGACTGCTTCAATGTTTAACTCTGGGGAGCCTGTTTTGTCAGTAAATGCACTTTTTTTTTTTTTTTTTTTTGCACTTATTGGGAAAAGCACTTTGGCTTGTCGAATGACTATCATTGTGCAATTTCTTAGTATCTAGGATTGGGTCGGATATATAATGACAAACCAGGCAAACCAAACATGTTCGTAGAAACAATTTTGAACAATCCAGGGTTCGTTTAGTACAGCGGGTATATATATCGCTTTCTATCCTTTAAAAAAATGTAACACTTTCGTATACCACAAAACTTATTTGGGGCCAGACAAAAAAATTGTGTTTAAAAAAATTCGGAACATAGAATGGTTTATCCCAATCAATTTCAAATTCCAACTGCTTTTCCTTATATATTTTTAATCCTACAAATTCTTTGATAAAGAACACTTACATTGATGGCTACTACTGCGATTGTTGTTGCCGATGCTGTTGCTGCTGCTACTGGTGTTACTGCTGTTATGCTGATGTTGAAGCTGACGCTTGCGACTGCCGGGTGAAACCAAATTGTCACCACGATTGGTCGGGATAGAGTTGCGCTTGGAGATTTGGGGCTCCTTGCTGATGTTGTTGTTGTTGTTAATTGTTGTAGATGAGTGGCGACCTTGACTGCACGAACGACGGGTAGCGGAGGATGAAGCAGTTGCTTTTGCTATAGCCGCAGAGGTGGTAACTATGTTGACGGATGTGACGACAGCTGAGGGCAGTGGTGATGTCGGGTGGGGGTTGTTGCGTTTCTTGTTCTTGCTGTGGCTTTTGTTGCTATGGTTGTTGTTGCGTCGCCGCTGTGACGAGTGGTTTGATGTTGTTGTATTAGCGGCAGCAGTATTATTATTAACTAATGCTGTAGATGTTGCTCCCGTTGCTGTTTTACTACCGTCGTTGTGCTGCCCCTCCGTCAATGCAGAGAGCGATTGACTTTTAACGGATTCGGCCATAGACGACACTTAACCGCACCGGCATCGAACACACTTAACATGCCAACACAACCAATAATTGAATATTGATCTCGAAATGTTTATTTTTTGAATCGATGATGCGATAACGGCAATTTCTTAAATATTGTCTCTTAACTTATATTGAAACGTCGTTATTCGCAGCTGTTTGTCCTTTTTTGTTCAGTTATAACATGGTAATAGATCATTGATCTTTATTTTATGCACTTCACTGTTTCACAGGCTTACTATTTGCCGATTTCCTTTATTGTATGATTCGTCGGACAGTTTTGTGCTGCAATAAAAGAGTGGAAAATTCTGTTAAAACAAGGCGAAAATCAATGGCAAAATATAACGGATTTAATGCAGTCACATTGCTTTTGAAACGAAGACAAAGGAGTAGCTTTATATATATGTGCATATATTGGAAACGTAACGATTTACGTACGTACCAAATTATGTATTTAGCGAAAGTTTTAATAGATAAGAAGCCATTGTAAAGCACACTTTTCACGGGCTAGACTGGAAAATATGTTAAAATCAAGTCACATTTAAAGAAACACCGTAAAACATTGAATTTATGTACCTAATGTTGCCGAACCATATTTTATATATGTTTTTATTCTTGAAAACTAAATCAACCGGCTAAACTCCGTTTTCGGAAAAATTATAGTTCGTCAAAATCCTAAAAAAAAAATGCGACTTAAAAATATCTACAAAAGAGAAAGAACCAGAGAAGAGCCATAGCCTCACCCCAGAAACACTAAAGTGCAGAAAACTGAAATGTAGTCAAGCGAACTGATCGGCGAGCAGACAGGAAATGTAGCAATACTGAGTAGGTAGCGTCCAAATGGACAACACAGCCGAGAGAGCCCACAGAACTAGTAGAACCGAAAACACAGACGAGATATGAGGGAATACATGTCACTCTTTGGGTCTCTATATAGCATTCAAGTGAATGTGGAAAACCGGCTCAATTCAATTCAGGGTAGACAGAAAAAGGGAGAGCGAAAAGACAGGCAAAAGAGAGAGAAACGGACATTGCTAAAAGGAGGGAAATGCACAAAGGGCATTTTTTACAGGCCCTTTTTTCGATTTTGTGTTCAAGACAGGTACACCGAGCAGACAATGGAAAATGCCACAACCACATCTTTGCTCATTCACATCTATCGATTTAAAACTGTGAACATTTAAGCGCAGCTATTAGCTTAGTAGGCCATTTTACCCCTCAAAGGGGTATACAATAAGATATTAGGGAAATTAATAAATAAACCATATTGTCCGAAATTAAGTTAACATACTATTTATTTATATTATTCACTGTCGCTACATTCTTTTTTAGTTACTTTTACTTTAATAAGCTTCTGCATTTGAGCAAATTTAAAATGAAAATTAACAAAACTGTTCCACACTTTAATTCTGTGCACTTGGATATACCGAAGAAAATATTTCTAAAGAAATAATTTTCTGCAAGACAAAAGCCGTGTTGGCACCACTGAAGAGCTATGAAAACTGAAAACTAAAAACGAAAAACTGATAACAATGAAGATAATACATGCATACATACACCACCTAGAAAAAGATACACACCACCGTACTCAGAAACTCAGGAGAGCACACATCCGCACCACTTGAGCGCATTTTGTCAACATGTGAAAACTGTAAATAAGTTAACAGCTGTTTGCAGCAGCAGCCACCGACACGTGCAGGCCAGCAAGAGCGGGAGAGAACCATGCATAGAGGGAGCGAGAGCAAGAGCCAAATGAGAGCAAATGTTTTGAGTGGAAAAATTGAGCGCACTCACACTCGCGCACAGCTGTGTTAATCAGCTGTTCTCGGCCGTTTTGTTTACGTTTTGCTTTTCGTAATTCCCAGCGTGGCGGTGTATGTGTATGTGTTGGCTATCTGCCCCCTCTTCCTATGTGTGTGCGAGCGAGAAACAAGTTCTGCGAGCATGTGTGTGTGAGCGCTGCCATGCTCGCTTCGCTGCCAGATAGAAAAGAAGATGGAATGAAAGAAAAACCAGCAACGCAGAGGCTTTTTGCCTTTGCCGTCGAATACTTCCCCTTCCTAAATCAGAACGTGTTCTGTTTTGATCTGCGCCCTTTTCGTACATTATGTATGGGAAAACCCTCGTACCAGCCGATATGTATCGCATATAACCCCAAAAAATGCGTAGTTTCAACATGTCTGCCCTTTTACGATTCGGTTTACTTTATCATATTTTTCCGTCTCATTTTTCTTTTACTTCTAATTGTTGAGCTGCTTCAATGATAGTTCCACTCAAATTTAATAGGAAAACATGAAATGCACAGGCCAACTTAACCCAGGTTAACGCAGAACGCATAGAAACAAATTTTTGTTTAATTAAATGCAAATACAAAAAAATTTAGTTCAAGGCCGTCAAAATGAAACCCACAACAGACCAAACAAATGAACGGCGTCAACGGTTTTGGTTTGTTGGAAAATTAAATGTTGTATTTGTCTCAGAGTTTTCATTTGTTTTTCGTCGCCTAGAGATGAGAGCGTAATACAAGTGAGAACAGCTTGAACGACAAGTACATGCGATGATTTCTCTAGACTTTTTTCTTTATTTTAATAAAGAATACGATGTAATAGGAAAACTAAACCGAAAAATAAAAAGGTATAAATTTATCAAAAATATAAACCTGACTCTCAATATGCCGAATGCGAAATTATTTAAGAAAGTATATTTTTTCAATTATTTTAAGTTAAATTTAACTACAGTACAACCTTTGATATAACGAATTAATAACTGTTATTTCGTTGTCAAACAAGCGGTATACACGGGCTTAAATCTACAACCGATCACTTGTATATTTATATTTTTATTGAGAACATTTAACCAAACTTGGCAATTGCCGACATGGGCCTTATAATCTATCTACCACAGCCACTATATCTACTCGTATCGCTGCCCCACAAGTTTTTCACACCAAAAGCGCACACGAAAAAAAATAAGCGAGGCCACAAATGGCAGCACCTTCATGCGCGAGTGTGCCAGTGTGTGTGAGTTGCTTTGCGTGTGGCAACTCTAACATATGGCGACTGCCTTTGTGGTTGCTGCCTTTAAAAGTCAATTGAAAAATGTGAAAAAAAAAAAAGGAAATTGAAGGAATTATTCAGACAGGAGCATAATAATTCCTTCGTCGTTCTACTTTATATCTCTTTTTGCCACTTTTTTTTACTTTATTCAGTAATACATATGTAATAAGTATATTTATAAACTTTTTAAAACCTTCGTACACAATTAGTAATTCTACAAGCTTGTATATTTCGTTTATAATAGGAGTTCATAAGCTTCTATTGGGGAGCCATTTTAGGTGCTCGACTTTGGCGAAAGATGTGGGTTCAAGTGAGAATTTGTAGTAGTAAGACGCAAGCTGACATGTCATGGCAACCCCCAGAAACAATGCGGGAGTGTGACAACCCTGGCCCGGGAGCATAATTGATAACAATTTGTGTCTGTGTGTGCCTCACTGCCCTCTACAGTCATTCCACCCCTTCTTAATGTTTCCCCTGTTCGTTATGCATTCTGCGTGCTGTGCTGTGTCGTGTTGTTGGCATTGTTTGTAACTTATTTGAATATCGTTGTAAAAACGCAGTCGAGCGCATATTGAAGTTGGTCCCAATAGTGGCACTGTGACTAGCAGTAGGGCTGGCTGCCCTGGCAAGTTTTCTATTTTCCGCTTTCCATTCCCCCATCGCAGCGTCGCGATTTCCCTCCCTTTCCGATTCCAAGTGTTACGAAACCGGCCTACGCACAGCTGAGTGTGTGAGCGGGACGGCCTACGCATGACCAACACAGAGACATATCTGACAGCTGGGGTGAAGATAATAGAGTCTTAGTCTTACGTAGTTCTCTTGAAAAAAATAATCCATAAAAGTAACCTATACATTTTAAATCAAAATAATTTATTGTTTTAACGTTACTGTTAACACTGCAAACTAAGCAAGTTTATTCCTTCTTCACGTTTAAAACTTCTTAAACTTTTAAATAGATTTAAAAAAATAACTATTACAAAGTTCTATATAGACAGGGGAAACTATCAAAACCTTGTTAATCAAAAACAAAAACTTTAAAAGTAAACAAATATTTAGTGTTAGTGCTATTATTTTGACCTCTGCTGTGGCCTTTAAGTGGGGAACCGTTTGCTCAAACTGAATTGTGTCGCACTCCCCCGAAAAGGGAATTACGTAGTTCGACTTGGTCGGATGTAAGTAAAAACGCAATAGAAACGCCACCTGGCAACCCTATCGGGTGGGTGGGCGATTCGCTAGGTGGCAGTGGGCAGGCATGCAACAATTAAATTCTGAAGGTTTTTAAGCCACACTTGGGGAATACTTGGGGTTTTCAGAGGCAAGGTCAGCAATGGAAAACTTGTTGCCAAGAGCAGGGCAATCAGAGGTACATATCTATTATATCCAGTGAAAAATTCAATCATAAAGCCACATAATAGTATCATGCCTTTACACAACTCGTTATGTACACAATAAAGCATATACGCATACAGCCAGACACCAACACACTCACACACTCGACGTCTGCTATATACAGTATACACATTACTTGGCTGCACTTTACACAAGGCGAAAAGCAGAACACAAAAACTAACTAAAAACTGTGTATTGAGCGTCCAATTCAGCTTAATGTCCTGAGTAGTTAGCAATTACTAATAAAATGAAAACAAATTGAATTTCGATTGTATAAAAACTTAAAGAAAGAAAACGAAAACGCAAAGGGGAGCACACGGCGCTGCATGTGAAAGAAAGAGAGCGCACGAGGGCAAGCGCATGACGACGTATACACTGACACAA
The DNA here is from genome assembly GCA_008042585.1 of Drosophila punjabiensis. Taxonomy (NCBI): domain Eukaryota; kingdom Metazoa; phylum Arthropoda; class Insecta; order Diptera; family Drosophilidae; genus Drosophila; species Drosophila punjabiensis. The sequence goes on along the minus strand of VNJR01011536.1, from coordinate 6,009 downwards.
ACACACACACAAAAACCGAAAGAAAGAAGAGGAAGAGGAGGTGGAGAAAAATAAGTCTCGGTATGTACAACAATATAACGAAATCAAGCGAGGAGCAAAACTTGATGCATACACAATTTGTGTGATTTGCATGTAAGAATTTCGTTTTTAATTAAGTCCAACGCAGCGTAATATTTTAAATTATATAAACATCACCACCTTCACACATTATATATTGGGTATATAGAAAATCTGTCGTTTGCATTTTCCTCTGACTTTTCAGCTCTGCACGCACTCAAATCCAACTCACGAATGAAACAGAAAAGAAGACGACAGAAACGTCAGCAGCGTTCAACGGAAAATGGCGACTGCGAAGAGAGAGCGCCCCACTGAGCGGGTTCTGTTCGAGTGGAAGAGAGCGAGTGGGAACGCTATTTCATATCATATTCATATCCATGCTGGTATATTAACAATAAATATTTACCAAATATCTGCTAAAAACACTAATCACAGTATGTCTAGTTGCGTTAAAAAACAAATTCACCAGCTACTAGAATAACTCAACCTCAGCGAAAACAGGTCACTCAACCCCTGAGAATGAGGTCAACAAACCTCTCTCTCTCTCTCTTTGTTTCTACGTGGTACTTGTTTAGCCCAAGACCTTATTTTAAACCTCTTTATGTGATATTGATAAATTGATTGATTTAAAACACACAAAATGTATAAATAAGAGGAAATTCCTGATTTGTTTCCACTCAAAATGGCTGAGTGACCATGTCAAACCTAGAGAGAGAGAGCCTAGAGAGGGTCGCATCAATCAGTGTTGCCAACTATCGGTCGTCATTTATAGCTGAACTGGGCACTAAAATAGGCAAAAATCGCTAGTTTAAATAAAATTAGCGTTTTTTTTTAACATAAAAAAATATTTAAAATGCTATTAAGGCATTGAAAGTACAGAAGTCGGTCAAGCTAGATGGTATATTTTGGGTATTTGTATCCATAGCTAAAACTCAATTTATTGTAGACATATATGATTAACTTAATCACAAAAAACCAACTTCGGCACGCCGATGAATATCTTTGCAGATTGCAATTGGATCATTAATAATCTACCGACATCTAATATAATATGAATTACTTTCATATTCATATAATATTTACCGATTAACGTTTTTTACATGTACAGTTTCACACATTGTTTTACATTTACCAATCTTTCTTATGGCAGCTGTATTATATAGTCGTCGGATTTTTATAAAATTTAACCCAAAATTCGGAAAAAATACAAAATGCTTATCTCTCAAAGTGGATGAATATATTTTTTAAACTGGCAAATTGCGTGGTTTCTAGTTTTAGGTCTTGGAAAATAGCCAGATCTGGCCAGAGAATAGCTAATCTGGCAATACTGCGCTTCACACTCGCTGCTTTTGTACTCTTTGTCGACTTGTACTCTCGCTCATTTTTCATGTACCTGTGTGAAGGCCCGTTATACAGTTTACCTCTCTCCCCCCATCGATCAGCTGATCGCGCTGCCGCGAGCGAGGCGGAAAATACGTGTAAGAGAGAATGAGTGAGAGTTGGTTACAATTTACAACAATTCTAATAGGGTCGCAGCGTATCAAATGTACTCAGCTGACTTCCTCAAAAGGAGCAAGTGCGTTTGTGTATGTGTATGTGGGTATACAAAAGCTGCAGTAACCAGAGTAAGACAAATGAACGCATAAAAAATAACGATTTAATAGACTTTAAAAAACTATTATATATGTAAGCTCTAAGGAGATTTCCTTTATTTATTCCATAAAATTAAAAATATACATATGTACCTACATACATACATATCTACCAAAACTGGAAATAAAAATATTTGTATACCCTTTATTATCAAAAATAAAAATAAGTGCTAAAAAATTAGTGGTTTTCTGCAATAAAAAGGGAACTCAGTAGATGGAAGTAAATTATAACCGTAAGTACAAACTTGTTTTCAAAATGAAAAAAAAAAAAAAATATATATATATATATATATATATATATACATATATATAATATATATAACGTAAAAGCAAAATAGGAATATACAAGCATGCAACTCGCTCTTTCACTCACTAAAACACACGCATTCACATGCAGTGGCAGTGCAGCTCAGCTTGACGAGGGAGAGAAAAGATACACACATACAAAAAGAATGAGGGCGAAATGAGGCCACGACTGCTGAATTTGGGGCATAGGAATACAATGATAATGATAAAGAGGAAGACCTCCGCCAACTTTCGTTTGGCAAAAAAAATACTATGTCGTACATGTATCTAATCTAAATTAATATTCTATTCCGCCTCATCAGATTTACAGCAGAGGTTCCGCACAAAAGATTGAGTTCTAGTGATGATAAGCACAGAGGGAGAGAACAGTAAAGGACATATTCTACGATCTTTTCACATATGTATTTATATATGTAATTCTGAGATTCTGCTATTGCACATGCTAGGATATAAATTGGCTGGACCATTGCTTTGAAATTTTAAAAATCAGTTTCATCTTACATCGACCCATTTAACGGTTAAAAAAATATTATATTTGTGACTTGAAATTTTGTGGTTACAACGATTTTTGATAAAACATCGAATAGAAAAGTAAGAGAACTGATGATAAGGCATGCACATTTTACTTCTGATTCTTTCCATGAAACCAAATTTTTTTCAACTGGTCACAAAGATATTTCATAGACGAATCGACCGATATGTTCAACACATGTTGGGCTATCACAAAATAATCCTTAAAACCATAAACACAAAGAAAATGTAAATTTTTATACCCTTGCAGGATATTATAATTTTAGTCAGAAGTATGCAACGCAGTAAAGGATTCATAAAGTATAAGTATATATATTCTTGATCAGCATTAACAGCCGAGTCGATCTAGCCCTGCCCGTCTGTTATAGATATAATAATATGAGTAATGCAAGCTATTTTAGATATAAATAGATTTTTAATAATTCAATTGCCATCTGCAAGGGTATACAATCGTGCCGAAGGTAGCTACCCTTATTATTCTTATTATTATAGATATGGATGAATTATTAATAGTCTAATTACAATCTGCAACGGTATACAAACTTCGTCGTGCCGAAGTTTGTGTTCTTTCTTGTTTCAAATTACTCCAGTTCGTACGATAATCTGATTATGTATTATGTATATTCAAAATACGCTGGTTAAAATCAATTAAAATTATCTTTCTACTTATAACGACCAAAGAAAAAAAAAATTACGACCTTTTTTCACGCCGCAGCTTATTTCGTGCAGATAATTAAAATTTAAGAAATTATGATTTTTTGGCTTAAATTTTGTTGTTTGTTTCTTTTTCGTCTTTAGTATTGCCAGCTCATGTATATTTTGTACGTTTCTTAAATAAGTATCGCGAATATCTATTAAAATAAGTTAATTAGATCCCTATCAATTTAAGTCAGAAGAAATCGACGTAAAATATAGAGTCCAAATGCATTGAATATATTTTTCAAAGAACGTGAAAAGTATTATATTTTCCGAAAAATAAAAAATAATCGTGAAATATCGCCTGTATCGGAAACTGTAGCACCCTCTACAATTTGTATAGGATCTTATAATTTGGCATATTTTCTATTGGAATTTCTTTTTTTTAATAAAGAGTCCAAGGTTGACTAATTTAATCCTAATTGGTGGACCCAATACCAATCCCAAATTAAAATGTTTTATTCTTTACTGCACGAAAAACCATGCGAGGTACTGTATATGGTAAACCATTTAAAGGTCATTGGCGGTGAGGTCACCATATTTAACGCAAACTGTATAACGAAGAATAATTTTCGATAAAACATATATATCGTTTAGTCCGCCTATAAAATAAAACAACATTTTTTATACTTGAAATGGCAATAAAATCTTATTACAGCCCAACTGGTAATTACAATACAAACTACACACAGACAGCGGGAAGAATGGAATGCAGGACGACATCCTGCCTAACATCGATTTGCAAATGGATGGAGTGTTCTTGATCGATGGCGATTGTCAATTCCTCGTTGGGGAGTTGCAGGGCTCCAAAAAACGCAGAGGCTTTACGAGAATCCACGGAACAGGAGGCTTCCTGCTGGGATGCAGCCAGGGATCGTGGCAGTAATTTCTGGAATCGACTGGTCACCGTGGACATTTCAGAGGCTGCTATTACGCTGAGCTCTCCATCGAAACTAGCTTGGAATTCAAGACTGGGTGATATATTCTTTAGTTTATCTATAAGACTGCGGAGCAAACGCAGCGATGGCAAACTTAACGCCAGTTGGGAATTGGGCACCATTGGCACTACATAGGCAGACCAATCACTGGCAGGGATTATGGTCACTGGTACATCGTGGACCACTTCTCGAGCTTCGGATGATGATGACGATTGCACGGAGGCAATTACCGAAATGCAGGGAAACTGAATCCTTTGCAGCTTTAATTTGCACATGCTGACACCACCACCGCGGAGCACGGATAGAGCTCTACCAAGATTTGCTGATGACATGCTCAGGACTATATACTCCTGATCCGACCGGGCAGCTTCCATGCGATATTCTGGAAAATACTCATCGGCTGCAATGGTCGCCCAAACTAAGGGCGACGCAGCAGAGCTCTGGTCCTCGTTCACAATGAAGTGCATTTGCCGGTCGCTCAGGATCATCACACAATCCTTTGCAAGTTTTGCCAATGTGGCCACAATGGCTTGGAATTCGCGCATATACATTGCATCCTGCATGAGGGCGCGGAACTTCATCTTTCCGGTAATAATCGGCCGCAAGAGATCAACAAGAAATAAAACGAAAATGGAAAAGAAACGATAACAGGAATCAAAGAACGTCGGCTAAGAACTAGGTATAGAACAAAACTAAAATTTTTGAGTTGAAACTAATATTTTAACTAAAATATTTTAAAACTAACAAATTCATTTAAAAATTTATATATTTAATTTTATTTCAAGTTTTCTCGATCGTTAATGGGAGAGCTAACTTTAACGGGCACTCGGACTCCTGTTTAGATCTTTCCGCGAAACGAAATGACGCCTAATCTCAACTGAAAAAGAAACTTGACATTACAGCTTCTTTGAGTGGAATGCCGAATCAAATCAAACGTGTGGTTGCGCTTCGCAGCACCACTCGAAGGTCGAACTGTCTTATTTTTTCTCGTTTTACAGATTACGGGTGTTCGGAACACCAATTTGATTTCTGAAAGACTGCTTTCTGGCACTGAAAATGAGACTGAGCCAATAAAAATATTTTTTGTATATTTTTATTTTTTTTGAAAATGAATTTGAATGAAACATAATTGTTAAAGCCCGGGATCGGAAAAGATATTTTCATCAACCTTTCACACAGTTCTTCCTCTATTTTAAATGTTTGAGGACAAACATATATTTGAAGAGGTTTTCGAAAACATACATACATTGAGTATTAAGATCTATACAATATTTTGAGCATAACAATTTCCTTGACATATCCTACGGACTTTTAATCTTGGTATACATCTCTACCCGAATAAGATCCTTCCGTTAAAAACACACAAACTGAGATATATTTTGCGTGCGGAGTGTCACTGTAATTAAGGTGAACACTGTTTTGTCTTATTTAAATTTCAGGTTATTTTTCGACTTTGGGGTAATGTAGGAGCTTGGGGAGATGGGCTAGACAGCCAAAAACAAACGAAAATAAAATCTCGAACCCTTGGAGGGGTGATGATGGGAGGGGGACTGTGGGCTTATTTGGATGATAAGGTGAATGAGGGAGGCAGTGGGTCGGGCGTCAATGGTTCTTGCTCACTCTTTTCTCTACTTCTCCTTCACAAGTTCGAGTTTGAGTTCAACGTACAAAGGCGCGCACACGCACACCCAGGCACAAATAAACTCAGACACACACACACAGAAGTGAAGAGCACACAGAGAGAAAAAACGAGAGGGAAGACGCAGGCAAACAAAGCGCAGAGCAAGTTCCGAGTGTTTTGGCTCTTTTTTTTCTGTTGATGGGGCGAA